>JAQGAG010000913.1:0-12115 GCA_034696835.1 Lepidocyrtus lignorum
ATAATGATCTCAACTTTTGAACAAGCTACCGTATCAGCATCATGTAATCAAATAAAAATCGATACGATATCCTGCCTCCTGCTCTCATATCATGAGATCATGACTACTTCTCAAAATATGTAAAGCCCTAACTTTCCTTTAGTTTTTTTGCGAACCACACATGTACGTGATGTGCAGATTATATTATATCGAATTATTATTCCATAAAGGTTGACGATACTGATGGGATATGGATATAGTCTTTTGGCGATGGGTGCTGATGACCATGTTATGCTGTCGTAAATTTTCATTTTACAATCATCCCAACATGTGAAGAGATCCATATTATAACACATGACTTACAAATGTGAATGATGTTTGGCTTAAAATGAAGAGAAAGTTTTCTGGGGGAAAGTGGTGTAGTTTTCATAAGTTCCTCTGTATACATGGCTTTACCTACCCCAACTTCTACTACGCAGGTTTGAAAGTTCAGTCACCGTAACTTTTCACCACAAAGCACATTTCAGCAATTTATCTTGTCTTCGGAGTAAAAGAACCTGGAGGAACAGGATGGAGAAAATAAGTTACACACTGTGTGTGTTGCACTGTGGATCGGAGTGGTTGAGAAATGGGAGCTTTAGCATAAAGTAAACAAAATAGGATCAACTTGGATTTTTCACAATATGCTGGAGGTAGAAAGGAGACGGGAACGGGATAGAAAGATGGATAGGAAAATTCTCTTACCCGGCGGAGGATCGAGGAAGGAATAAGAAGAAAAGACGGAGTGTTTTTCCGAAAACTCGAGAAAAATGCATATAGGCACTAGATAGACATAATGATGATGGTGGGAGCAGTGAAAGTCGTGGTGGGGAAAAAAATGGGAGCGTGACTTTATCAATGATATGGTATTGTCAATGGTATTAGAGTAAAAAACAAGTTCATGATTGAATTTTCTATAAATTTTGGTGCATGGAAAGGGTCTCATCATCTCATCAGTAGAGAATATCCTGACGCAGTCATAATCTCAATGACACTTCCAAGCCATTGCTGCTAACTTGTAAATTTTGAACAATGGGAAAATGCCACCGTAGTCATGAGCAGGCTTCCAGAACAACGTCAACCTCTTTTGTTTCCAGCTTGGATTACACTTCTCATTGTAATATCATAATGGTAAGAAATTGATTACAAAATTATGCAAATGAGTACTCCCATTGAAAGGGATATTAAGTAGGGAGAAAATGTATACGTCTTCAGAGTTTTTAGTCCATTCATTATAGAAAGGGCTTAGTGACTTTGAGGCAAGCTTTGCCGGAACTTGTCTTGGACCGGCATCTCATTTCAGTCACGGCCTAGTCCGATAATACACGATCCATGGAATGGTAAATGACTGGATGCTTGTGGTGTGGCTAAAATGAACGATTTCATTTCTTTCATTTCCAAAGCTCTACATTGGAAAGTAGCTCTACATTATTTACAAACTATTCCGATTTCCCAAGCCCTTCTTTGTCTAAAAAGTGGAACAGCCAACGTGAAAGCGATCAATGATCCAGGGAGTAAGAAATGACGGAGGAAAACGCTAATGGCCGGTTTCCCCATAGAAAGTCAGTGCAATAGCCATTCTGACTTTGAGTGAAGTGGTTAAGCCTTAATACTAATGATAGCTATCATGATAATCGTCATCATCCTTAATCGTAAAGAAGACCATAGGCATAAGCCATAACAAGCTTGCATCATCGTGTATGTGAAGGGAGAAGGAATGGAGTCATATTCCTTTTTATTCCCATTTTCATCTGTTTACTACTTTGGGGGAAAATGAAATGAGCTGGGATATGACATGGGCTTTATATGGTGGGAACAGGCTCTTTTCAGTTTTTCCACAACATTTTGGACCACACATCACTATCACACTCCACGTGTGGTATGCACAACGATGATGATGATGAACCAAACTGTATATGCCTGGGAGAGAAACATCGTCATTTAATAATAGTCATCAACAACACCACCATCATCATCATCATCCAACCAGGCTACTATACATACCCATCCCCCACACTGTGTTCAAAGAAGGAGTTGGGTAAAGCAAAGAACAAAAGGGGAAAATTAGATTGTTTCGTTGGAAGTAAGTGAGCCAGTCAGTTTTCACTTCTGACGTGGAAAGAGAAAGGGAAGAAGATTCCAGATGGAGAATTTTGGATTGAAGATGATGAGATGGAAATGCATAAAGGATAAATATGGACTCCCATCTAGTTATATTTGACGAGAAAAGTTATGCGAAGAAAGAGGATGTGTGATGTTGTTGGTGTTCACTTTGAAGCTAAGCTTGAGCGTAAGACGACTCCATTTTATTGGGAAATGGGAGGAAGAAGTGGTTGAATAATTTCATAAATAAGATATTATATTATATGAGAACGTAAAGTGGATATTTGAGTGAAAGTGGAAACTGCTGAGATCCAGCTCCTATTTCGGAGGAGTCGTGATGGATGTGAGAAAAAAAAGTGTACAAATACGAGCGCATTTAATGCAATTCCAAGGACGATGACGATGGGGGAACAGCCTTTTCAGCTTTAAAAAAAAGTTGGGAATTGAGATAGGAAAAGCTGCTGTTGATAAGTAAATGTATTGGAGAGGATGAAACGATTAGGGATGGGAAGGAGGAAAGCTTATTATGATTATTAGGAATTCATATAATAAACCGAGCAGTTGCTGCCTATATAGAGCAGTTTCTGGAGCTTGATGATGAATTCGTACCCTTTTAGTATAATTTGAGCTAAATTATATTTCATATATCTTTGCAGAGCTTATTCAAATTCCTTCTAAATTGGTTAGGTACGTTTGAAGTGGGCTCTCGTGTGTAGCTTTTGCAATAATGCAATGTAATTGCGCAATTTTTTGCAATATAAAAATCCACTAAAAACAACGCACATATGAAAAAAACAGTTAATTCGATTAAACTTTATTTCTTTTTCAGCGTCAGCCTTCAAGGCTAAGAACTCATTCTTTCCGGGTGATATAATTTTTTCGGTAAATGTTTGCAATAAACGTCAAGGTAAAAGGGGAAAATGGAAAGGAAAAAAGTTTGAAAAAGGTAGAGGAGAGGAGGTTGTTTTGCTATGTGTATGGCCATACGACCTTTGAACAAAAAAATATTTTTCCGGTGATATGATATGATTGCATGTTACAGTTGGTAAAAACGCAAAGGAAATGGTTGTTAATGGGAGGAGCGGTAAGGGAAAATGCTCTTGTGTGGTCTTTGGTCTTTATTCCATGATTTGTTTGATGATATGGCTATGGCTTAATTTAATAGATGTAATACGAAGATAAATACTTTAGCCGGGTCGTTATATGCTCATGATCATGATATGAAAGGGTCATAAAAGGGGACGGCAAAATGTTAAAGAAAAAGCGTCGGAAGCATTTAATGTTCAGAAAAGGGGTATTCCGCCCAACTTACCTCGATTGAACTGATTATACGACTTGACAATCCGTTCCGCATTCTTCCTCGCAATAAAAAAGAACTCGGAGGTGTTCCCCAAATAGTTGTATTCCAGACTAAGATCCTTGACCAGGATCGTGTCCCCATCGTAGCGAAATGCAAAGGGGCAGAACAGACTGTAGTTCTTGTATTGGAATTGATCATAGCAGTTTCCTCCGGCGTAGATGTCATCGTCGAACTCCACAATAGACATGACCATAGCGTGAAGAAGGTATTCATTGTGGAGCACGCTAATATTCACATATTTCCACATTCTGGTCAGCATGTTTGCACGATTTACGGCGAATTCCGCCTCGAGTCTGAACCGCTCTTGGGCATAACGGTCTACGACCCCGTCTCCCAAATTGAAATCCGTTCCGGCTGTGCAGTTCTCTCCAACTAGATGCTGGGACTCGACGATATTTAAGAATCTGGTGACGATATCGGAGTCAGGCTTGTTTCTGGGAGCGGCCGAGGATGTTCCCGAGGAGGGGGTGCCGGAAAGGGGAGATGCACTTTCTATTCCCACATCATCATCTAGGAGGAGATCGCTTGCACCATTGTAATACTCATGCCCGAGGGGTCGGTATTCGTCAAACAAGTTGTCATTTGAGATGCCAACACCAGAGTGGGGATGATCGTGATGGTCATCCGATCCCGAGTAGCTTTCCACTCTGGGGAAGTACTCTGTAACCTCAGAGCTCTTTCTGGATTTCACCAGATCGTCATGAGCTGGCTTCTCCTTTGGTTCTCTGATCTCACTCTTGCTGCCCCGTTTATCGGTCAGTGGATCGGATTCCTTTCTCTGGTTACTTTTATCGCTGCTGGAGAGTGAAGTTTGGGAATGCTGCTGCGAGGCTATTTGATGAACCCTTTGTGGTCTCTGCTTCCGCCGCTGTTCTTTTGAATAGCCGCCATTATCTTCAATTTCACCATCCATTGAGTCAACATGGCCGGAATTGGATTGGCGGCTTCGTGTGGAGCTCAAAGTTTCCCCAGAAAATGAAGAGGAAGTTGGCTTGACTTGTTGACCTGTGGGAAATTAAAAGGTACAGATCAAAATCGGCCATTAAACATAGAAAAGGGGCAACCCATTTCCAATTAAATGCTCAAAGGATGTTCTGAAGAAAAAAAACTTGGAAATATACGTTAAAAGCCATTTCAAACACTCCTTTATTTCTGGCATATGGCCATCATCACTTAGTCCAGCCATGACACCCAATGCTACAATGCGTAGGTAGGTACTTGTAAGACACCGTAAAACTTCCAAATTATAATAGCCCTCAAAGTGCGAACAATGCATGAATGAATAGTAATCTGGCAACATTTCCAAGCTTTACGGTAATTAGGTAGCTCAGGTACGGAACTACCTATAAAAGTGGCCGTGTGTAGCAGTTCTCTCTGAATTTCATGAATACGCAATAAAAAGGGAAATAAATTACCTTCCAATGAATGAAAATCCTTTGCTCGCGACTCTGGCCTACTTTCATCTGTACTGAAAGGGTCATTAGGCAGAATGGGAGTAGGTTTTCTTGTCCCTTTTTGCCTTCCTCTCCGCTCCTTATTTTGTTGTCTGGATTGACCACCACTTCGATCTCGATTTCTCTGCTTTTTTCTCACACCACCTTCCCCAGTTGGTTGGGAGCCAGAATGGCTTTCATTAAGAGATGTTGAGTACATGTCCGACAATGAATGGGATTTCCCACTTTCCCCATTCTCATAATCACTGTCATTCAAAGTGGCTTTCAGCCTTAGTCTGCTTTCTTTATTTGAGCCGAAGTAGGAGGCGGATGAGGCCATCATGTCAGTAGGGGAATTCCAATACGAAGAAGTGTTAATGCTGGTTCCACTCTTGGGTGACACCGAGGAGGAGTAGCTGCTAATTCCGTTTGAGGTACCCGGTCTGATTGATGGAACGCCATCATGTCTTAGAATATTTTCACCGGTCATTTCATTCAGCCGCTGTTGCTGCCTCCGCGCATTTGGATTGCGGGACAAAAATGTTTTATTAATTCTTTGCAGAATTAGTGTATCATCATTCTCCTCCCTCGAGTCCGAGTTGTCCTTTCTCGGTGTCCCAGTTCTATCCCGATTTCTATTTGAGTTATTTTGCCTCCTTCTGCCGTTCTTTACTGAGGCAATATCTTCAAATGAGGACGTCTCGTGTTCCTTCCCGGGGAAATATGAGTGCTCATAAACTCCCGGAGAATAGGTGTCATCATGGGAGGATGAATAACCGCTTTTTTCTCGCGGAGACGACACTCCTATAGGCTTATCCATTACTTTTCCATAATGTCCCCCACTACCATCATCATGATTTTCACCGACGGGAAAGTTATCATGTGACTTTGTCTTGAGCATTTTCCCAATTTCTACTCGTCCATAATAATGCTCCTCATCGTTCTCATCTGGAGCTTGAGGAGGCTCATCTCCTTGTGGCATCTCTTCTGAGGACGACGGTTTGACTCGGGAAATGCCCCATTTTCCTGGAAAAGTTTTTGACTTTGTGGCAACTTCCTCTTGTGCCGTTGCAGTTGGAACGAAGTTGCTGTCTTGAATATTATTATTATCACTGGGACTGGTAGCGTCACTACCACTATTTGCATTTGGAGTTTTACGAGTTCTCGAAAAACTTTTTCGGGATCGGTAATGTCTTATTGAAGATATGCCAGGGAACTTATTGTTATTTACGTGAAAAAGTGGAGAGGAACCAGCAGCCCCCTCCTCATTCCCAGTCTCCTCATCACTTTCACCCAGATTTCTATGCTCAGCCTGTTGACTTTCTTCGACTGAGTTTTGAGAAGAATGATAAATTTTAGTCATGGCATGGGCGCCACCACCACTACTATTATTATTAGCAATCAGTCTGATACTCCTAATGCTTCGAGTTTGCTGCTGCTGGCCGGTGAGCTTTTCGCTTGGAAGATGATTCATAATACTTTTATGACTAGTACTGGAGGGAGCAGCAGTTGGAGTGGATGTGACTCCTGTGGGACTGAAGATGGGATTTGCGCTGCTACTTTCTCCCGACTTGATGACTTCCCCATCATCATCCATTCCATTTAAAAGGTCCGCTACGTTAACATTACTGTGAGGGGCCCACAGTTTCGACCTCTGTTGGAGTTGCTGCTCCTGGGATTTTATTGCGGCGTATGCTGAGGGAGTGAAAGTGGAAGCGGGAGAAGTTGCAATCGTCAATGATGACGATGCTGGTGAATTGGCTGTGGTGGTGCTGACACTGGATGATGATGACTGGGTGGATTGTAAACGTTTTCCATTGTCATTTTCCAGTTGAGCTCCGTCCAACTCTGAATCCCTTCCCCCATTTCCATCACTGACATTATTTTCTGGAGAAAGTTTGCTCCAGATTGCTGTACTACTGTCGATACTGGAGGAAGCTGGAGTTGATGTTGGACTCTGGGTTTGAGTTGAGCTGGGTGGTGGTGTTGATGATGTCAACGTAATGTTGGTCGAGGGGAACAGTGGTGATGCTGGTGCCGTTACAGATGGTTGAGTTATTTTGGCAACAAGATGACTGGGTCCCTGGGTCCTATTACTTCCGCTAACATTACCACCACCATCATCTCCAATCCCATTTCCACACTGACATAAAAGCCATACTAGAAGAAGGATAGATACTGGCCAACCGTGATTCCTCATTGTAACCCTTGTTACTCCTCACGGTGGAGTGGCAAATTGCAAAAAATTGAAAATAAAAATTCGGAATGTTCGTTCATAAAAATGTCCTATTTTAGTTATATGTAGGTACTTTGTTCCTTTTCAGATATTTGATGAGCCACAACAGAGTTGTTGCGTGTGTGGAAGTCGTCATATTTTCAGAATGTGCATCTGCCATAGTCATCAGACGTGTTTTTTACGAGAGATGTCTGTGGAAAAACTCTGAAATGTGGGATTGAATGCCAACGCTGACTTGCATGTGGATTACCCATCATCGTTATCAAATTTGTATACCGTACATTTGTCACTTTTTGTGTGATGGCTCACATCACAAATAACTTGGGAAAGCATTTTTTCACGCCTATTCTCTGAAATTCATTTTCACTGGGAAATTTCCCTGTTTTGGATGCTCCAAGCTGTTTTTATGCTGACGTGATAGACGTGCGAATAAATGGGTACGGGTTGATCCTTTATGAATCACAATGACAATTTTGAGATTCCTTTAACCTAGAAAAACATGATTTATTTCATGCACTTTATCTAGTTTTTACTAAAAAAACCTCACTAGCTTACATATATGGTTAAACTAACTATTTCGGATGACTAGTGCAGGAAAACCGCATCCGGTTCACACCGCGCCCTCAGCCCTCACCGAGGGCTGATCGAAGAAGATTAGGAAGAAATGTTCATAAATTATTCCAAGGATTTTTCACATTTTTCCCATTCGTTTGGTGATCATCATTCCCTCATTTCAAAATATAGGTGATCATAAGGTTGGGAGCTGATTGTGACACACTTTTGTGAGCGCTAATAATTTGTCATCGAAGCCAAACCTGTCAAACCGAGGGACTCAACTGGGTGTAGCCCACTGTCGGGAAGATGAAGAGAAAGTTTCGGCAAATTAAAAAATGTTGATGATGATGAGGGAAAGCTGGGATTGGCAGGAATGATCATATATTCACTTTATTATTTTCGAGGAAGTTATGTGAGCACTTTTGTTTTGGGTGGTCCTTTCCTCATCCAATCCACTCATCCACGTTCACTCCTCATCTTTCTCCATCATATTGAAGACAAAGGAAAGTGCCCAATTTCCTCTAGAAAACTGCTTGGGATCGAGAAGGTGGATGATGATGATGATGATGTAACATGAGCACTTCCTTTTTCTCAGCTGGCAAAAAGAAGCAATTTCTTCACGTTGTAGGAACCGTCTTCTGAAAGAGATGAGAAACATGTCATTTCTTTTTCTCAAGTTGCTCGTTCTCAATAAGCGTAAATTAGTTTTAACATGTCTTGAGGATCTGGAATAATGAGAATAATAACAAAAGTGAAGTAAAAGCTGGATGAGAGGGGAATAAAATGACTAAAAGAAAACAAGGACGAAATGAAAATGACTATATATATACCTCGGTTATTATTATTAACTCCGCGTGATATATGAGATGAGATAAGAAGACAATAGGGCGTTTCTCACAATGAAGTGGAGTAGTCCCCTTTTCATAAAAGCTTCATAAATGATTAAGCACCTTTTATCCGTGGGAAGGAAGACTGTTGCTTGTCACTTGCAAAGACAGAACCATTCATATTTTTTACTCTTAATAAAAAAAATATTCTTGAAGTAAAGCAGAAACTTTATTATGCAAATATCTTTGTATCGTCTTCTGTAAAAAAAAGTTTGGATTTTTCATTTATTTTGGGTATCAATCATCTAGACATAAAATTCAACACTGTGTTCTGCACTTGAGAATGTACTCGTGCGTTATGCAGCACTACTAAAGTTTGTTCCAGATTTTTTTAACTATGATAGACGCATAGCCTTGATGCTTCTCTCCAGTGTTAGCAGCTTTTGCAACGCATTTTCAGCTGTCAGTCAAAATTTTGAAAATAGTCTCTTCTTAAAGTGCATTTAAAATCACTCCCAGTATACTCCCTGTCCGTTGCCAAAAAATGAAGGTGACGGGCTTACACTTTTCAGTTCTGACGTGTAATCAGATTTTTTCTCCTTTAATTTTCTCTCCCCCTCAGTCTCCGCGTGATAATGAACGTAAGTGAATAATTTATGGGAGTGGGTGACAAGAAGAAACTTCTTGATCTCCATTTCATACTTTTCTCCCTGTTCTCAGAGAAATTAAATCATTGTCATTCAATTATACATTTACGTGCAGAAAGGAGGAAAGTGTGTTATATGACTACCTATATATTAAGCATATAATGTTTGTCCGCTGTAAATTAGGTCATACTATGATTAATTATGCCAGATTCTGGGTCGAGAGCGAGCCTTGTCCCCTGTCATAAGATGCTTTTGACGAAGTATGGCTCATAATTCACATCTTGTCGAAAACTCACATCCCATAAGCGCTAAAATGTGATATGGCGTACTCAACTCCAAACAGAAGTGGAAACGCAGTTGCGGTTGCAATATTACTGTGAAAAGAATTAATAAGAGAGATTGGGGATTGTGAAGGTAGGAAAAATTGCTAGTTTTCCCCACAATGGACCCTTCCATTCGGCCAACTAAACGAAATTTTATGAGTCTTTAGGGTCTCATATAGCCATATTATACGGATGTCCACATATGCGAAAAAAATGCATCTGTTTTAGCCAAAGGCAAGCAAGCCTTTTTCTAACCAACAATAAACCACTTTCACTTTCTCCACTTGGGGGATACTTTTTATATTAAAGTTTTTTTTGTACAAAAAAACGTTCTTGGAGGAGGGAAATATCTGGAGTTGCATAAGCACACTTTGAGTTGGAAAAAAGTTTTTATATTTTCAAAAACAATCTATACATCCTCATCTTATAAAACCTTCTGCAACTTTCCCCCATATCATTACTTTTACTGTGCCACTTTCAATGTTTGATGTCGTAAAAATTTTATGCATTGAATTGTATTGTATGGTTGCGTACTCACTTTTCAATAAACTTCACAAGAGCGGAAACCAACTTTGGATACATAATTTTGGACGGGCCTAGTCTAGAGAAGGAAGAACTACGAGAGAAATTAAGATATTAACATTTCATGCATTTAATGAAGATAATAAACCGATGATGATGATGATGAAACAAAGTGTTTCTGTTCCGGTTCTCTAATGTGGCTTACTCGCCCATCAAGAAAAACCACCAAGAATGGCGCTGTTTTTAAAAAACTTCAAGAGTTGAAGGTTATCTCTTGGAAAGTCGGCATTTTCCAGGGTTTGACTATCCCAACAGTGTGGAATAGTGGGGTGGAGTGATAGACTGCAGTAAAAGGTTTTTACAATGTGTGCTCCCCACTAAAACGAAATAAATTTCCTTTCATGGTTTGGTGGAAGTGGTGATGTCCGCATGGAATCATCCCAGTTTTGGTTCTGAGTTTAGGGTTAAGTTTCTTTCAAAAGCTATAAAAAGAGGGCTGGTAGTAAAAATGGGAACTTTGCACATCTATAAACCATCTAAAAGCTGTGGTGTAGGGAATGGGGTAACTGTATCAAACTCGTTGAAGATGTAATAAAGCAGGGTTTAAAAATGGGGAGGAGAATTTTTCACTTGATTCGAAGTGAGATGCTGGTGAAAAGTTCATTTCCTAGGCATTTTACTCCATTCATGTCCGTCCTCTTTGGCTTTCTCGTCGATCTTTCATGGGTGGATGGAGCTTGGGTGGGTGGCTTATGAGTTAGAATGGTGTATGGGTTTATGTATGTACAACGTATCGTTTTTTGCAAGCGGGGAAAATGATACAGAAATTAGGTGTTTATGTCTGTCAGCTATACAGAGATATAGACATAAATTTCCCCTACACATTTGTCCCCCGTCATGTCTTACAATTTTACAGTGGTAAATTACAAATCCTACCGAGTTTTCCTAATTTAGTTTCTATAAAAGAAAATGTTCCCTCACATTTCATAACACATATTTTTGGTGACTTTTCTCAGAATTTTGTTCCTTGAGTTAAATATGCTTTTTGAGTCTTATTCTCCCTCCCACTGTGAGGTAAAAAGGAGAACGGGGCTGGAGCCCTATTTTATTTTATAAGAAAAAGTTATGCAGAGTCAGCTTTGCTCCCGTCAATTTTAACTTGAGAAATTCTACCAAAAATAAAATACAAATCCAGGACCCGGATTTTGGCTTCTCATAAATGAAAAGGGGACTTTCACCATTCAACAATTTCAAAGGACATGCTTTCATTATCTAGTAAAGCGGCTTGGGTTTAAATAGAAAATGGGGAAAGTTTGTTTCTGAAAGATTTTGGAGAAATGAAAGTCAAATTTGTTGCGGTTTATGGATATTAGGATAAAGTTATAGGCATGTTATTATGGTAGAATATTCACTTGAGCATGAGCTTCAATTGAAAGGTACTATGCGGGCGGCGACCTGATGTGAATGGGAAACCATTGTCGGAGTTTATTCTTGTGTGGTCTGATTTGGCTATTGATGCTCCTTTACAGTTTGTCATCTTTGCTCTCTTGATTATTGTGAAAGAGAATCCAGCCATGCTAAAAACTAACCACAGGTTGACATAGGAAAAGGAGGAAAGAAGGTTGACATAGGTCAAATTGTATATATGTATAGGTATATGTACACGAGCAAAATAATTTGTAGGATAAGGCCTACAACCATACCCAAAGAATACCTTTATTTAATTTTCGTTGATGAAATTTAGCCTGCGGGATAAAGCTGCTCATGCATGAACCAGCTAACAGTTACGTAGGTATTACGTATTTCCTTATGAAAAGAGAGTATCTTCCTGGTTGCGGTAAAATAGGTACACTCGTGAGTAGTGGGTCAGGTTTTAGATAATGACCTTCTACTAAAACCGAGAGAGGGGGAAAGCATATTGTAGGGTCGTTTAGGGTCGTTGGGTCACTTTTTGTTTTAGGACAGAATAGAAATGAAATTGTTTTCGTTGCAACAAATAAATATTTTTGTTTAGAATTTAACAAAAGATAGCGTAGAAGTCAACATATGAGCCAATGGGTCGCTCGTCGCTCTCTCTCCCACGTTTTGTCT
>JAQGAG010000914.1:0-12110 GCA_034696835.1 Lepidocyrtus lignorum
AAAAATGGAAATTAAATAAATAACTTACAGCACTAACAGCACTATAGAATTATGTACATGAACGCTAGCTGGAAAGGAAACAGGAGGACAAGGCCCACTTATGGGGTAATGCGAACACTAATCGTAAGTAAAATATTTGGCAAATTAATATTTCGTAAAATCGATTGCGCTCACCTCATTTACTAAACGGTGTTGTTTAACTGTGGTAAGTCCACTGAACTCCGGAGCCTCAATATAAATTTGGTACATGGAACCACATCCCCCTATAAAAGAAATAAAAATGTTTGTTAAAAACTTCATCCCAAAAATGTAACGATTTTAAATTTAAATCTAGTTTTACTAAATTTATTTTTTCACGTTTCGTACTATAGTTTATTACCTGAAATATCTTCGACATTGACGTTCGTCGCGTTCGGAAAACACTTTTTAATCGTCCTTTTCAGTGACATTTCTCCCTCCGTGGTCGTGGTGGAGCCTTCACCCTGACTAGAAAAATTTCTCAACACTCCTCCCTCGCCCATAAATATACGGTGTGATGATGATGGGGCATTATGATTTACTTTCAAAAGGGAAAAGTTATCATTACCACCACCAAGTTGGCTTTGGCCTGAAACTGAATTTGAATACCGATTTGTCGTCAGTTGTCTATTGATAATCACACAACATCCACCACTACCCCAAGAACAAACTAGGTTGGCGTCCTTCCACAATGGTCTCCTGGAAAGTTGCCGTGAAAGCTGGAAACTAAATGCACGCGAGAAGTTCATCTTCGAAACTATCGATAACAAAACTAATTACAGGTCTTCAAAAACTTGCACTGTGCTAACTCCAGTTGTGGAGAAAGTTTATGTATTCAAATTGTTCAATCTATTCGGTTCGCAACATAAATTGCCTTTCTTTTATACCATGTGCGCATACAACACGGCTACTTTCACTATTGCTTTCACTTGTTCGGGTATTTTGTGTCTGCACATGGCAATATTATCCACACACAACATTAATTTTTATACTTTTTTACAATAAGCCTCTCTTGACCGGTGGGAGAATCAGCTGTTGTAAGGTGGGATGTACTTTTGAGATCAACAACTCTTGACAGCTCCTCTGCCATAAACATAAACAGAAAAACTTTTTTTTTCAGAGAAAAAGATAGGAATAATGCATTTCCTTCAATGCATAAAAAATTGTTTTGATGTTCAATTTTCTGTAAATTGTATTGAGTGCATGTAAAACGTAATACGGTGATGTGGGATTATTCACATACACTACATTTTACCAACTATAAATTGTTGTGATTGGGCTCAAATAAATCAAACTAACTTACTACATTATACAAGTATTTTAATTGTTGGCAATTTGTTCTTTTATTTACCTATACACACATAGTTTATGATTATGATAGTTGCGGATTTTAGTTCAAAGTGCAAAGCTAATTTTTCGTAAATTTGGGCTAAAGGCATTACTTTGTGCATATAGCGTTCCTCCTGTCGTACATTACAATAATAAATCTAATTAATAGTCATTTGTATGGTCTTCATTCATATATTATGTCATTTATAAAGTGAATGCACAAAATCTCGATCTCTGCCAAAACTGTCTGAATGTAAAATGTTGAATGATGTTATGATCTGTTATTATTGATTGAGTGATTTACTATATACTTGCGGTATAATACGCCCATCGCATCATCATCGTCTGTTCATCTTTGTGGTTAATGACTCGGGTCGCTTATATGAAGGTAAATAATACAAGATATTTAATGTACATGTAACTTATTAAAACGTCGATTAATTAACGTACAAAAAGTATTTAATGCATACTCAATACTCGTTAACACTAGTCATCCTCATCCTGTGAAAAGTCAGTGTGTATTTACCATCATTAGTCTCACGATCAGTATAGTCCTCCCAGTCGGTGTCAAAATGTCAGCAAAGAGAAGAAAATAACTTTGTCTCGTCAAAAGGATATTCATTTATCATCTTTTTTAATCGTTCATAAACCATTCAGAAGTGTAAACTATCCAGTTCTTCGTCTCACAAGTCATTTCATGTAGTCCCACTTATTACTTGGGACTCCCAAGTAAGTAAATGCAGGACAAAGGTTTGCTCAGCTCTGGAAGGCTAACCAAAGCAATTGGGTTTATGATATGATTCACCCTGCTACTAAAACACGATATTATTAGACCGACTTTTTGTGAAGTTGAACTAAAATCTTTGAAAAAGTTCTTTGTTTTATGAAAGTAAGTTTTGATAAGAGCGTGATACAAAATACAAAGTAACTTGGATGTGCGTAGTGCGTGGTTGTATAGTAGAGATAGCTTTCATGGGACTGTCTTTCATGATAAAATGATTAAAATGTAATCGGTCGAAGATAAGTCAAAACAGGAAAATCGCATAAAAAGGAAACCTCAAAACAGAACAGAAGAATTTGTTCATATTAGAAAAAATCTGGAATTAATTCGTTCGTATTTTCACGCTTTATTTTTTAATTACCAATTGCTGGATGCAATATAATTAGTTTTAATTAGGGGGACTCACGGAATAATTACGGAATTTGATTAATTCCCGTCATTTATGATAAGGTAAGCTCGCTCAGCCGTGTGAAGTGTCTAAAGGTTAATCGTCATTTTGAACTTGACCTCTGTCGTAAATAACTAATATCACTTTGTCTCAAGTTGTGAAGGACTGGACTGGCTGAAGCTTAATTTTTAATTTACTTACAATTTACAATACCAAAACCAGTTGTAGGGGCAATAGAAATATAAAGTGATTTTGTTATCAACTGGATTTTTACACCGTTCCATGGGTTTGCGTTTGTAGTTACACACATGTGTATTACAAATTTTATTATTGACACCTAATTTTATAGCAAAAACATAAGCAACGACTATCAATATTTAGGTAGCTTCCGATTTCTATACATTTACGAATTTGCTATATCATTCATGATTCGTAAGACACAAAATATTAAAGCAAGCCAATGCCAAAGAAATGTATGAATTCTGGAAGCATTGACCTACTCCAGCTTTCAGTATGGACATTTTTTAAATGCGCAGCAAGTATTAGCATGATTCGCGTTAACTTTAAAGGATTTCTCCAAGTATCATCCACATTATATAGAATTTTGCATGCAAATTTTCCAATAACAAAATTGATTAATTATAATGAGCGTCTTATTTAGTTTCTAACAAATATTTTGTATTGATACATTTTCAGGATATTTTGAGACGAGTTGATAACACGAGTTTGGAAGGGCAAATTGAAGTAAACGCCCTTTCCATGAGAAATGACTCCAGTCTATTCGAGGCAGAGCTCATGTCCAGGTTCCTTTAAACGATGTAGCTGTAGCTTGAACTAATGACAAGGGGGACAGTTTGCTAATTTGAATTACTTAATTAAACTTTTTAATTGCAACGAATTGAGGGGACTGCATCTCAGCGTAGCTTTATATAGCGGAGGTCTCACGTGAAATTAGGGATTTTATTCAGTGTTCAGTATTCATTTCCAATGATGGGGGGTAGTGGGGAAACCAACAACTCGCACATGGAAGAGGGGCAAAATGAGGATGTTGTTGAAAGTCTTGGTGACTTGCCAGACATGTCCAACATGAGCACAGCATTCAGAGCCGACACCAACATATTTACTCAAAGTCTCAGTTATCGTGACATTAACGGTCCACTTATAGTCAATAACTGCGATCAAGAACCGGGGGGATTCCTTTGTGACCGGGATACATCGACCCTCGTCAGTGAAAATGACTCCGGGGGAAATGGTGGCGGCGAGGCCACCACTGGTCCAATAGGTGGGGCTATGATGATAGTCAACGCATGTCTGGGGGCCGGGCTCCTAAATTTTCCATCAGCGTTTCACGAGGCTGGCGGGGTCGTTGCTGGTAATGTAGTTCAATTTGTAAGTGTTGCGGAAAGATTATAAGATAATTCTTACAAATGGCGACAAAAACTATTTTTAATACATTTTTACGTGCGAATTTTCTGTACTCGATAGGGGATGCTACTGTTCATCTACCCAGCACTATTAACCTTGGCATATTGCTCGGACTGGCATAAATCAAAAACATTACAAGAGGTGTTATCAAGCGTTTGGGGTCGAAAAGTTGAGCGAACTGCGGCTGTTTGTGTAACCCTCTACTGTTTTGGGACATGCACAACCTTCCTTATCATTATGGGGGATCAGTTCGATAGAATCTTTGCGTCATTGGATGGCCCCTATTTTTGTCATACGTGGTACATGAGCCGAAACTTCACAACTATTACCGCAGCTATTTTATTTGTGTTGCCGTTTTGTTATCCGAAGAAAATCGATTTCCTGAAGCCTATCAGGTAACAAGCTTATCCTCTCTTTTTTTTATTGAAGCGCTAATTGGTTATAAATCGCCCTTTTTCTTGAAAATATAATTTTTGTTCCAGTTCACTTGGCGTCATTGCTGTTCTCTACATCGCATTCCTCGTCATTGTACAGTACTACAGAGGAATCTACCTCCCAGGGGAAATCAGGACTGGACCCTCGTCATGGACCGACCTATTTCTTGTCGTCCCTTCCTTATGCTTCGCCTATCAGTGTCATGTCAGCACGATCCCAATTTACTCTTGTTATAAAACAAGAAATATGAAAACCTTTGCCAGTTCGTCATTACTCGCATTAACCATTTGCGTTTTTGTGTATACGGTGGCAGCAACATTTGGGTAGGAAATTAATTGTGATGCTTTTTAATTGAAGTTTTTCAAGTTGCCCCAGGTATTAGTAAATTCATTCTCCGTTTGATTGCAGGTATCTGACTTTTGGCAGTAAAATTGCGAGCGACATTCTTTCCTCATATGACGCTAATGATCCATTGGTGATAATAGCGATAGTTATGATTTCAATCAAAACCTATACCACTTACCCGATTCTTTGCTTTTGCGGGAATGCTGCAGTATGTTTTTAAAATATTTAAAACGTTATGATGACGGAATGATACAAATTTGTATTTCATGTTCACCATAATTTTATGACTTATAATATTTTTCGAAGGTATGTGATCTTTGGGTGAACGCTCGTGATGCCCAAGGCGTTATCGAAGTTGATCCTCGAATTAAAGAGAAGTTCAGACTGATCAGTGTCAGCATCTGGTTTGCACTGACTTTGGCTGTGGCCGTGTTTATGCCCAATATCGGCAGTGTCATCAAGGTATTATCTTATACCAGTATTATCTACAAATATTATTTGATGGTGATTTTGCTTCATGATCAGTTCTAAATTACACTCTTGGTTATTGAATTTTTTCTACAAAAACAAAGATGCTTGGAAGCTTTGCGGCCATATTCATATTTATCTTCCCAGGTAGTAAAATTCAACGTCAATTACGAACTAACTATTTCAATCCGCTATAATTAAATGCTTAATAAATCATTTTGTTCCTCGCCAGGTATATGCCTCCTGAAAATAGCTGAAACCCCTGATGGAGTAACAAAATACGCCAAGCCCAGAACATTTTTCCAAATCGCAGCAGGAATATTTTTAGCCCTGGGTGGATTTTTATTTGGAGTTGTCACAACGAATGCCATAATTTTTAACTTTATCAATGTCAAGGTAGATGAGGAACCGTTGTGTTTACCCCTTCAAACCGTTTAGTTTTTTATTATCTGTTGTTGATAATTAGTTGTTTTAATATTTATCGCTCTTTTTAATGTTACTGATGTTATTTTATGGGCTCAATTTACTTCATTGTTTTATCGTTGATTTGTATTCATATTTTTAATGAAGAGCAATTTGTGTATCATATTTGTGAGTTGGAATAAAAGGTGAATGAATACTTAATTATGATACCTAGTCTAATGCTTGCCGCTTCTTGTATTACTGTTTTTGTAAGAATTTAAAAGGAAATCGTCAAATCATATACAATCAGTTTCGTTACGACTGTCTGTTTGTCGTCCTGTCACGCATACCACACATGCACAATCGGGACAGACGATATAAATACTTTGTCCTTGACCTTTAGACTTGTCACGTATAAGCTATATATTATGTGTAAAGCAGTATTAAATAAGTTTATTCTAACAATTGTAGTAACACATTCTAACATAAATGTCACTAATTAACCAATATACAACAAATGGATGAGGATCATTCAAACATAATTTGAGCTACCCCGTAGAATTTCCATCTCTTCAATAATCTTCCTATTGAATGCATCCACCATTGCATCCGTTCCAAGAATTTCATCGGCGAAGCTGGTAATGATCCGGATTCCTTCATCGTAGCTCATCATACAAAAACCAATGCCTACAAAGACAAAATAAATTGAATTCCAAAACCAAATTTCAGTCCACCATGTTATGTCAATCTAATCAAATTACTTCCTTACCAACATTTCCTTCACCTAACCCCGCAGCAAAATTCATATCAGTAACACGATGGCTTCCCCCACCTCCAATAAAATATGTTGTTGCCGGTGGTCCCGGAAAATTTGATGTGAGCACTGTGGAGTAGGTGTTCTTGGAAAATAATTTCATCGTATTAGCAAATGTTCCTCCGACAATCGGAATCAATCCAAAGTTGAAAAGAGGAACCGGTGATCGCTTCAAGCGTTGTATATTTCTCTCCACTTTTTGCAATCTTGTCAGGGAATCCTCAATACCGGTTGGGAGTTGCAAAAAGGAAAAGATACTGAAATTTTTTTTATTAAAAAAATCATAAATTAGTCCATTACATGCTTTTTTGAATACCAAATAAAGTCGGAAGTTATTAAGTTAGTCATCTGATCATTATTACAAATGATTTCTCAATTTTAACGGATGTCCAGGCATCGGGACAGCCACAGCAGTTGACATATAGGGCGGAACCTTTTTTCCATTCTCCAACATCGCCTTTCTCAAAGCTGCTGTCAAACTGGAGTAGATAACCGCGGAAAAACTGACATTATGCATATTTTTAATTTCCTTAATGAACGATAACGGGAGCCTGTCCGTGAATCCAGTGTTGTAGGGTCTCCGCAATTTCTCAGGTGGAAGGTGCCAATCGTTCGTATCCACAGTTCTGACAAGCATTTTTATGAACATATAAGGAGATGAAATCCAACAAAGGATGCCTTGCAAGAGTTGAAATAATCGGTTTGATTTTATTTTCACCCTATCCGGCTTTGCTACATCCGTCAAATTAATGTTGTTCACTTCTTTCAGTAGTAAGTGGAGAATGGCAAATCCATCGCAAAAGCCATGATGAACGCGAAAGATGAGAACACTTTTCCCAGCATGGTCACCAGAATTTTCGCGATAATTAGGCACGTATAGAAATTCCCAAGGGCTCCTTTCGGATTGAAAGGGCTCCCACGCTAGTTTCTTGATTGATTGGCGCAATCCCTCCTCCGTGAGAAGTTTCTCATTATTTTCTGGAAAGAGGTAGCGCATGTGATCCGTGATCTTAAATTCCTTCTCCCATTTCCAAAACATGAAGCCCATCCATTTATACAGATATTGTTGGTATTCAGGGTTGTGGAGTTGCCCATTGGGTGTCTTCTTGAGGATGATATTATTATAGAAATTTATTCGAAACTGTTCAAAATCCAGGTTCCCTTCCAGTACCAACCAAACGCATAGGTTCCACTTGGGATCGTTGGAAGGGTCGTCCGTGCCAGCGATTACGGCACTGCGAGTGTTAACTAATTTTCCTAAGTCGGGGCGAAGTACCTTTCGAGCTAGGGTCACGAAATATCGAAATATATAAACAGGGATAAATATCAGCAAGCTCACTGTGAAAACTATTAAAAATATTAGGGTGAAGAAAAACGTGTAGAGATTAAGATGGACTATTCTTTTGAAGGACTTTGCCATTTTGACAAACGTTTAGAAATTATCTGATTATCTTCGATTTTTTTTGTTACGGGGCACTGTGAGACAGTAGCAAGAGCGAGAGTGCTCAGGTGAAGGCTTACGTTACATCTACTCATCTCGCATTCTAAAAGTCTAGTGACAGTTAGTTTACGTTAAATCGTTACAGTTGTTTAACACGATCTGACATTTCAAAATGGTCTTACAAATATGCATGCCCATTATTTTAGCACTTTGTAAAAAACTGAGAATAGATGTATGTAGATATTTTTTTGAATCTTGATAAAACATTACATTACGTAATGATACTACTCGTGATAAATTAAATTAGACACTTTTTTTAAATGAAATAAAATCTTTATTGGGTATGGGTATGCAATATCATCAATGAGTTTTATTTTAGAAAAATAAATATGAATTTGTAGCTGCAATTCAAGTGCATTGTGAGAGTGATGTGATATATGACAAGAGTTTGAAGGATAAATTTGGGGTCTCAAAGGAATGGACAGTAGACTCATTATTACTTTAATTTAAAAACATATAAGCATATTAATTTTTTACCATAATATTGTTATTATGCTTTAAAGACCGACACGCGACATAATTACGGTCGCTTCACGGTATGCCCCTTAAAAAGTTACGATTGTGATAACAAGATCGCTTGAAAAAAAACTTACATGAACTGCGTTTTATCGTCAGTAACACATATCTGAAGCCTTCCCTCCTTATAGTCCGGTTCGCATTAAAGTCATGGTCATTTCACTATTATCGTTTAGGTCTTTAAGGAAAGCGAATTGCAATAAATGATTGCTAAATATTTTAATGGAGTAAAATCAAATTCATATTAAAACTAGGTACCTTATTCAACATTCACCAAAAATGAGGAATTTAAAAATGAATTTGCGGAATACGCAATATAATTGCAAAACTAGGAAAAAGCATTCTCAACAGTATGACTATATGAGAGAAAAATCGTCCAATTGAAGCGGTGTAAAAGAGGCCTGATGAGATAAGCAGCATCGGTGCCTATTATGCAATAACAATTTATTACTTATAATTATTGCTACAGTACATAATATTAATAGAATAAGTCAATTTTGAAATCGAAAGTAATTTACTGACTCACAACCCCAATCAGTGATCGAATTGAGCATCGGATGCTTAGTTTAAAAAAAAAATTCCTGCCAACTAAGAACTAGAATTTTGGATACTCCTTTCGAATAACGTCTTATAATAGGTATGCAGATATGTAATGCCCATCTTATTCATATTTTAATATTGTGTAAATATGCAGTGAGAAATAATTACTCGAATAAATGAATTAGTTCTCAAAAAAAACTAATTTTTTACCCATATTATGGGTGTTGCAAAATTATAACAATTTGTCAGAAACTTTTAATGAAATAAAATCGAAACAGCGTACACAATTTTATAGTATGTAGTTATATATGCTTACATCATACAAAAAGATGTAGGAATATATATATAAGTATAAGTAAAACGGATAACAATAGATTATTATATTATACTCTTAATTTTAAACAATTATTAAGGAAATTTTATCATTTCTTGTTGAACGTTGCCGTTTGTTTTTTCCATGCCGTAATGGCCTTTTTAGTAGCCGGAGCGCATAACCAAGATTTCTCCAATTTGAAATTCAGTTGCGGTTGTATTTTTATAGCTGCTTCATGTAGTCTAAAAAACCAGAAGAAAGTACAATGTAGCCCTTAGCCCACAACATGAATGGTTTTAACAATGATTAAGAAAATTAATTCTGATTCTTACAAAGTAACTTGTCGGGGACACTTTCCAACAAAAGCACTGGCTTGTGGCTTCAATGCTGGTACAAACTCGTTTATAAACAAAGGTCCCTCTTGATTTACTTCATGGCGGGCCAAATCAGCGCTAATAAGAGAATTCAGCACCATGCTTACAGCTCTTTCGACTACTCTGTCCGAATACTCCTGCGATGTCAATGTTGATGAAAATTGTTGAAGCACAGCAGTATCGAAATCGGCTAAAATAGAAATAGATGGTGTTTATAATATTAAGCTATTTTCTGCAATATGGGCAATTATGCGTTAAAATAAACTAAAATTTTCCCATTTGTTCTTACTTCCATATCGTTCAATGATTGCGATAACAAAAAGACACATTTTATTGTCCTTTAACCAACTACCGCAATTTTTTGTAAGTGCCTCTAACACAGACTCTTGCATGTACTTCCGTATTTCATCAAATCTCGTTTCATCAGATTTTTTTCTGTTTCCGAAAAATTAAAAAAGGAATCGCATTAAAGGGCTGAAAAAATAAACGAATATTGGACGAAAAATGGACACCTTTAGTCAGCTTACGAAGTTCTCACTGCATCCCCTGCTTTCAAAGCCTCTACATCGCTTGGATGCATGAATTTGGTTGATCGATGTACTAGGATAAATTCTAAAAGCTTCCGTGCTTCTGTCTGCTGCACTAGGCCATCAAAGTCTGAATCTGTGAGTTCCTTCAGGACAAACTAGAAACAAAAAAAGTTTAATCATAAACGCATACAACAAAATTTAATACTTACAAGGTATGCAAGCAAGTCAACAACCCTTCTCATCCTAAGTAGTTCGTTCAATATAATAATATCCATAGTATAACGTACTTTGTCCAGTGCCTTCGTGTCATCAGTGGACTCAATCAGTGCCATTAGAAACATTCGTCCATTGTACGTCTGCAGCAGTGTTGTTACTTTACCTTTCAAATTTTTCATGATACGTTTTCGCAACTGGAATTAGGAATAGACAATTCATATAATAAACTATTAATAAAAGTTTCTGCTGGTAGTGGTATATTATTGGCAAAATGAAAACAACATTGAGATTGAATGATTGATGTGATCTCGACAAACACACTAATGAAACTTACTTGGGCATTGGACAGCCAAACAACCCATAATGGCAACGCAGACCTTGTTGATCGTTGGCATAAATGTAAAATATTATCCGCAGAGAGAGAAACAAGTGACTCTACATCTACATCAGTCAACTTCTGGGTTTGGAAACACACTGTTAAAATATCTTGAATAACTTCCTGTCGAATAGTTTTCCTAAAAAATGAAATCGTTATAATTACATTTTTTTAATTCATAAGAAAAAGAAATTGGTATTATTACAATTCTTCTTATAAGCATTATAAGCAATGATATTAACATTAACCCTCCTCTCCTTAAAACTTCCAAACACTTACTCATTTAAAATTGATTGCAGAAACGTTTTGCATCCTTCGATTACATCATCTTTGCAACTGGAGAATACTTCCGTCAGTGGCGTTTCTTCGTTTATATCAGGCATACTCCCTAAAATCAGCTTCCTAAGGATCATCCTCTTAACTGTTGCATTTCCGTTTGTATAAATCGCACAGAGACTTCTTTCAGATTGAAAGGTAGTCATCATGGCTCTCAACCCTTTACTGTTGCTCAAGCTGGCCTCGGCAAATTGACGAATCGTTTTTGGATTGCCTGTTTTGATTAGTTTTATCGCAAGTTTATATCCGTTTCCTTTCATCAGAAGCAACTTCGATTCGCTTGTACTAAGAAATTTCAGATCAGAACCGTTCACCATTAAAACAACATAAAACATATATTTAAAAAAAATTAAGTCAAAAATCGTTAGAATTTGAAGATTTGTCTTACTTGTAGAATTCCAAAACATGCTGAATATGCTCCTTATTTTTACCGTCAATTAACGCAGATATCACCTTTCCCATACCTTTCATTCGGGCCAACTAAATAAACACGGTACAAATTACAGTTTCATCAATGCTAATTTAATTTCAATTCAAGTAATAAATTGGTCTTATACAGTTCAGCAATGCTAGCTCACCTCTGGAATATTATTTTTCACCAAGTCGTAGGTAGAGTCGATAAGTAGAAGTTTCTCGGAGTTTTCCACCTTCTTATCAGTAAACAGCTGGTAATTAGCTTTCGCTTCGGTTACGATCGTAGTTAACTGCTTCTTCTTGCCTTCTCGCTGCATCTTCTTTGCGCTCTTCTTCTTGAAGTTTTCCCCATATTGATTGCCATTTTGTGAAGTTTTGAAATCTGGATTACATTAATTAAATTTAAAATAGGGTGTCATTATACAGTTGATTTGATAACTTGATAACTACACAGCAAAGAAATCAGAAGTACCAATTACAATTACTGGTAATAAAATAATTAAGGCAAAGCAAATAAAATGATTGTAATTACAATGACGTACCTGTAAGGTTTTTGAAGTATAATAATAAATTATTATATTTAAATAAG
>JAQGAG010000915.1:0-12099 GCA_034696835.1 Lepidocyrtus lignorum
TTTCAATCAACATTGAGCAAGCCACCATCAAGAATCTTTCCAATGCCTGAAGATTGTCATCACTTTCATCCTCTCGATGGCACAAGTGTAGAATCCACACCAGAAATGGCTCTTTTCCTTTAGTAGCAGAATCTCGAGAAAAAGTCATTGGCCATAACCAAATGCCACTATGATTTAGATCCTCATCGTTTGTTTTGAAAATTGTGGGACAAGAATCATCTGCACTACTCCACCAAAATCCACTCATGTCCGTCTCCAACCAAGCACCTCCTTGAACACCCAATTTGAAATACTCAATCAGCATGTTGGTAAGAAATGATTTTCCACACGAACGAGGACCAATGACAGAGATAACACATGTAGGTGTTTCGAAATCAAATTCAAAACTTTTACAGTAGCCGGATATAGTACTGGTGATAACTGTCTCCAAATCTTCTCCATGCAATGTGAGTTGACCCGCAAAGCTCGACACAATTTTGCAAAGTGAAAAGAGTCCTTTTTCAACTGTTGTTTCCTTTGTTGGCCGGAAATTATTATATTCATGTGCTGCCATAATTGTGGAAGACTCTCCGCCACCGTCTGTAATCATGACCAAAATAATAATCAGACTTTTAGTAAAATTACTTTTTTCATAAAACTTAACTAATCATTTTTTATTGGTTACGCTTTTAAAAAGTATTAATTATCTACAAGGCTCACCACTCGTGTACTTACTTGAAGAGAGTTTATGACAGCAGGTGGTGATCAGTTATTGCAGGGGGACTGACAGAATCCAAGTGGTCACGGTCACTGCAAAACATCAACAAAATCACATTTTCATTTAACTTTTTTAAAATTCAAATGCACCTTGATTTAAATTGATTTTAGACCTTTAATTTAATTTTATATATAAACTTACCTGACTACTCGCAAGTTTACAAAGTTTTATTAAAGTATCAAGTCACTGATTAATTATTAAAACAAAAATTGGTTTATATCAAATTTACTCAAAAAAATTACGTCAAGTGCTTTCACTCCTCACCGGTATCAATCAACTACTTGACACTTTGACAAGTCGCAGTCACCACGTCAAAGTCCAAGAAGTGCATTGAGCTATCCTACTACCGCCATATCCATTCAACAAGTCCAAGTAGCTTTGGGGCACTGTGAGAATTTTCTGGTGCTGTATTATAGGGATAGCTGTAGCTGACACTGACACTGACTTGCAGTTGCTAAAAAACGTAAACAAAGCAATAAAGCATATAGGTAGGTATACAAACAAGTAGGAGAGATGGAGATGGAGAGATAGAGACAAAGACAAACAAAACAAAGCTGTCCCTGTCAGTACTATTAGTACTAATTACATCATATGTGATTTGCAAAATTATATTTATCAATCAAAGAAATTCGTTTTTTTGAGTTTTATTCTTTATTATAATTTCTAATATTCTAATTAAGTTAATTAAATAATTAGTAGTTAGTAATTAGTTAAATCCAATTCAGCCATACTATTATTAATTATTATTCAGGTAACTTTATAATCAATAATTGTGTTTATGTAGTTGTTCATTGTTCTATCCATAAAAAAAATAATGTTCATCAAAGTATAATAAGTATATCAATGATTAATTAAGTGAATTGATTTTGTATTTTTTTCAGTACTCCATCAGCAATGGCGTCCCATAAAAAACACCTGATAGAGACAAAACC
Organism: Lepidocyrtus lignorum; assembly: GCA_034696835.1. Lineage (NCBI taxonomy): Eukaryota > Metazoa > Arthropoda > Collembola > Entomobryomorpha > Entomobryidae > Lepidocyrtus > Lepidocyrtus lignorum. The sequence continues at coordinate 1,690 of JAQGAG010000915.1, forward strand.
CCCACATAAACTGTTTGCTTATTGCAAAATAGTGACGAGTTCAAATGGTGTCCTACATGTGAACAAGGATAATTTGAAAACAATTCTCAATGCAGTTACTTCGAGAGATCCATTAATGCCGTGTGCTGCAATGGCAATCATTGGACCTCCTGGAAGTAATCCCATATTTTGGACAAACCTACTTCTTCAATATTTAAAATGTAATGGTGAAAAAGACTGGCTGCATCAAATGTCACAAGAGAGATGCCGAATGGAAACCTATGGATTTCGCAGTTCTTGTTGGAATACATCGGACGACCGCTCTCAAGATCTTTTTATGCCGAGTGCTCAAGACCAATCAACTAGCGGAATATACATATGGCCACAACCATTTATGAGAAAATCAAATGATGGAAAGGAGTTATTGATTTGGATTTTGCTATTGCTTCCTGGAACAAATGGCAATTACAGAGATTGTGAAGCATTGGAACGTTTCCTCATCATGTCCTGTTCAAGGCTGATTGAAATTGAGGTGGAAAATGATGATGTAAGTTTTATTACGTAAGCAAACATTTTTTTCTTTAAAAAAATGCAAATCAAATGAAATCAATCTTATGTTTCTTATTTTTATTGCAGTATCGAATCATTAAGGAAGCAATTACCCTTCCACTAGCAAAAAGCTTCATGTTTCACTTTTGTAAGAGCATTGTGTACATTTGCTGTTCTTCAAGCACTACAAGCAATTTCAAACCGGTCCATCCCAAAGGAGCCAAGTACGCTTTTACTGAATTGCTCCGGTATAAGGAAGGTTTCCAACATTTTAATGCCTCTTCTCATCTCAAGATTTTTAAAATATTTCGGTTAATCAACATAATCAACATTGACGCGACATTGAGTGGACAACTGTTGGGTTTCACAAAGGAAATGAAAGACGCATTGAATAAAATATTCCCAGTGATTACAAAAGAAACGGACATTGCTGCAAAACCATTTCTACCTATAGCATGCTGCGTTGGCTTGCACAGTCTTTGTTCATTTCTCGTTCACTGTTCCGAGACGGTGAACGATATTCGCCTAAGGTTTCCACAATTGATTGGGGATCCAAACAAACAACTATATTCCGATCCGGCAACCACTTCTACTCCACTTTCACCTTCACCACCTTTAAAAAAACGGATGCGATTGGATATTACTCCCACATCAACGCCAACATTGCATAAGAATCAAAATCAAAATGAAGAAATTCCACTCTTATCATCATCACCAACAACAAATCATCCACAATCATCCGTGATACAACAACCAGACACCAACAACCTTAATGACAAAGATCATGCACCTGAAACCGAATCAATACAAGAAAAAGTGTCAAAGGACGCAAATATCCTTCTGAAAACATTCCATTTTGAAATGATGAAAAGACTGAATTATTCACGTTGCTACTCTCACACTCAACAACTTGAAGATGCTGGAAACGCAGAATGTCTCAAGGTAATTCAACAGATAGAAAGGACAACCAAAAGCATTCCCATTCAAGAAGAGATCTTGGCACTTTTCAAGGTTGGATATGAAAACCTAATGGAGGACTTGAAGGAATTCAATAGCAATATCATGGAAAATGATGAAAAGTTGGCATTGGTCATCAAGGAAAAAATGATTGCGTATTACAAAGACGAGATGAATCGCTTTGCATTGACCGATGATTACAAACACGACAAACTACGAAAGCTACACCATGCTCAATTGGTCAAAGATATTATGACCTCAATTCGAAACATGCTAAAAATATCGTCCCGACAATTACAACATTGGAAAAACATCAGGAACAAATTCATTGATTTGAAAGCGTCTTTGGAAAATGCATTCAGTAAATACAACAGCAGAAATAGCATCATGAAAGATATTGAGCAAGTCGCCGAAAACGAAGCTAGATCCATTTATGTTAATGGAATGAAAACGATTTTGAAACAGCAACCCAAATTAATTGGGGATCATATGAAAATGATTTGGTATCACGGTGCAGTTCTCCACCAATCTTGCAGCCGTCTTGAAGCAAACCTAACTACAGCGGGGATAGATAGACAACCATATGTGACCTCACTTTGTTCATTTGCGTCTGAATTCTGGCATGAACACATTTATCCAAATCTTGAAAAAACGACTTCCAAAGAGATGGAAATCAAGCAATCAAAGCAATCAATTCCCGGAAACGAAAATGTTTTACATTCACCACCAATCGTATTCCAACTAAAATCAGAAACTGTCAAGACTGGGATATTTTTACACGACGGAAGCTCAGTAAATGTACAAAAATCAGTTCCTCTCGTCGTTGGCTTATCCAATCAAGGAGACCTTGTATATGGAAATCAAGTCGAAAGCAAGAAATCTCTCATCAAAAAATCATGGTGGCCTATTCAACAATTAATATCCTATAATAAAAAGTCTGCTTGGACTGAAAACATCCAGTTAAAAAACGGTCAACATCATTCCATTTCAATCGAGTTTCTCCTAGCGTTTATTTTTAAACACCTCAAAATAAATGCTGAGGCGAGCGTAAAGGTAAACTTTTCAACTGCAGTCGTGACAATCCCCATATGGTTTACCAGTCTTAATAGAACTCGGATAAAAGATGCGTTGAACCTCGCTGGTTTTTCCAATGTCTACCTGGTCAACGAAACTTCTGCAGCAGCGTATTACTGGTTTTCTAATGCAAGTTTTACTGCAGCCAAGGCTAACCATACCACCAAAAAGAATAACAACCTACTCATTCTATCCGAAAACAATTCGATTGTGGATGCGACTTTATATGCTGTTAAATCCACTGGTTCCCAGTCATTAAGCATGGTTGGACACTGTGGAGATTATGATCTCAAGGACAATGTTCTACAAGGGAAAAAGAACATTTTACGTGCGATTTGTCAAGAGACATTAAATCAAAACAAAAAGGATGAAGACAATGTTCCTGTTGATGATTTTTTCAACATCCATAACATTATGATGCTGAAAGAGGCCCCGGTTTGGGGGGATTTTTTTAATACATTTAAACAAAACTGGATCAAACCTAATAACCCCACCACAACGACATTAGAAGAAACTGAAGATCTTGTGATGTACGGGGCATTGCTATTTGGTCGATGTGACAAGATCAAGGAGCTAATAAGAGATAAAATCTCATTGGATTTATTTTGCCAACTTCATGGAGCTCCAAAAGCTGTAAAGATTTTTGGAAAAGATACGTTATTGCCTCTGAAGGATTGTGTGATATTTAAAGCGTTCAATCCAGCAAGACATTATGGAGTAACCGTTTTTCAATATTTCCAAGGAAAGAGAATTTACGTGGGAAAATTAACGGTTACAAGACACCTTCCACAGAATTACCGTATTCGATTCGATCTTTATCTGAGCAATGAAGGAGTCATCAAAATGAAGAATGTCTACCTGCGAAAATATGAACGGGATGCGAAATGGGAAGAAATGCATTCAGACCTTTACAGATGGGACACCCCAAACCTTGAAGCACAAGACAAGAAACTGTTCAAAAACCTATTGGATTCTATTTTTAATTTAAACTAATCGTATTTTTTATTCCATATTTTAACTATTTCTTATTTTTTTCACTCGAAAGTTTCCTCGAATTTTGTTTGATAATTAAACTTGGTGATATTTTATGCGTTTGATAATTGTTTAAAAATAAATATTTACAAATATTGTTATCCTCATAAAAAATGTTATCCGCATAAAATAGTCTTTTTATTTAAGTACACAGTGTACACACTAAATTTATTAAAATTTAAAAATGTAACCACCCAAGCGTTAATTACATCTACCATTAAAATAATGCCAGTTTCTATGCTTAATACACAACCACCCAAGCGTAATCTCCATCTCCAATTCCATTTTAAAAATAACTTTTAGCATATGTTTTGCACAATGCATAGGTAATACATTTAAAACATTTCCTAACAAATAAAAAATAACGATATCGATAAGTAAGTAAGAGGATAGGACTTTTCGGAACTTTCAGAAAATATTTAATGTGGATATAGGCTAATCGTAAGTATTTACATTCAGATTTCAAACCGAAATGACTGACAATGAGAAAGAATGCAATTAGAAGAAAATACAATATGATTTGGATTATTTTATCATAGTTTTATTTCATCCTTATTTTTACTTTCATCAAGGTATATAAATAATTTTCATTCATTGTCCTTTGTCTACAATTTTGAAGAAATTTTGAAAAGTAATAGTGTGAATAGGCCGTCAAGTTATAATGTTATTATGAACCGCCACCACTAGCACCACTAGCACCCCTAGCACCATCAGCACCATCAGCACCATCAGCACCATCAGCACCATCAGCACCATCAGCACCATCAGCACCATCAGCACCAGAACCACCAGAACCACCAGAACCACCAGGACCACCAGGACCACCAGGACCAGGACCACCAGAACCACCAGCAGCACCGTCGTCCTTCTTTTCAACAGGAGCGACACAACGCATAGCCCTTATTGCGACCGCGGCAAAGTCCTTGAATGCAGTAGGATTGGTTTGTCCAACTTGCGATACAATCTTTTGCAAAAGAGTAGTCCCTTCAATCACTTCCCTTTCACTCGTACTTGCCAACTCTTGACGGGTCCTTGCCACCTCCTCTGTTGCTGCAGCTTTTTCACCAGGTTTTGCATCTGCTGTAAGTTGTGACAGCTTGTATTCTGCAATGTCAACCTTATTCCTTGCTTCCAATATAGCCTTTCCATCATTCAGTTCTGCTGCTGTATAAGCAACATCGTTAGCTCGTGGAACAGCTTTATTGACATACGGTACCATTGCATTGGCTTTAGCTCGGATGGCATATAGCAGCTTGTTGAATGTGTTATGGACAGGTTCGTTGTTGGGAGCGCTACGATGATAAACAGTCAACATTTTCTGCCAACCAGTCTTGAATAATAAACAAGTGATGTTGATGATCATACTCAAAATATTATTAGTTTAAACAATACTATATAGGTAATAAAGGACACACCAGATTTCCAGTAAAATTAAGTGGAAACGGCACAATGATGGTATTCTTAAATATCCCTCCACTGAGAATTTTCTGTGATAATTCTGAAGCTTTTATTCCTCTGGTGTTATGAGCAGCTGATTCATATGGATAAGATGTCATTATTCCAGCCTTATCGATGTAAGTGTGGCCCACAATCCGAATAATTCCACTGTAACAGTCAGTCCGAGCCAATACACGATCACTTGTGTATGAATACGAGTACCCAACGACGTTTTCACCATAACAGGCTGTCAATTCACAATAGAACTTCTTCTTCTGGTTCGTTTTGGCCTGTTTCTCTACGTTTTCAGCATTTTCCATTTCTTTTTCCAGTTTTTTAATCTCCTCTTCATTATTCTGCTTGGTTTTAGCTATGGCAAGCTCGTCCCTCCACACACGAAAGTTCTTTGCAGCTCGTAAACTCTCCGTTTGAGCGTCCGCAAGAAATTTATCGTGTGCTTCTAGTGCTCTTATTATATCCATACAGTTCACAGCGATATTAACTATGTTTCCAATCTGCATGGTACGATGGCTTCCCCAAACACTGCTGACAGGAGTCGGGTCTATAACGGTGCCAGGTGGATCTTGGAAAACTCCGTCCAACCGTTCTTGGTGACCAGCATGACTTATGTCAAGATGTCGACTCTTTGAATGAAACGCAGGTGACGAATTGTCCGCCCTTGCCTGTTTAATATCTAATAACTGCGTCATGAATGTGTGCGCACGCGTAGACAAGCCTGTATCTGGTATCGGGTAAGGATCGCAATATTTCTCAATCATCTTCTTAAAGCTCAAGTCGACACACGTTTGTGGTTGTGTGGTTCTTGGACCTGCTTCCATCAGTGCTACTACATCTGACATGAGCGTAATAAGTCCTGCTCTGAATTCCTCACCAATCTGGTCATACGTCCTTACTCCTAAATATATAATTAAAATAATTAAAATAAAACATTTCATTAGTAAAAAGAATACTCAAATCTCATGAAATGACATGTTAAGGAATTGAAAAGTAGCGTATAGTCCCAGAACCTGGCACTGTTGCAAAGAATGACATTGTGCTTGTGGCTGTGGTATGGTGGAGTATTGTTACTCAGTCAGTTGAATTAACGCCAAAGGTGGATACTCAAAAACGACAGGATACCTTTCGTAAGGCTACTTATTAAAACTGTATAAGGTACTGCTAATTTTGGTGAATATTGACAATTGATTACAAAATAAATTTAAGGGTAGTGGGTGATGACAAATTTTAAACCAGAAATTTAGGCCAATAAATGTACAAAACAAGATTTTTTACTATACTAATTTGACTGTATTTTGTATTTTGTTTAAAGGTTTTTATGACAATATAATGAATGACCACCAAAGTCCGTAATGTTGCATAACGATCAAATTAAAACATTGTCTTCCAATACATATTGTCAAAAATGATAAAATTGGTTAAAAGTACTCCAATACACATACCAGATAAATCAGTCAGTGTCATAATGGGAAAAATTTCAAACGTTTTCCACCTCAATCACCGTACTGTAAACGTGTTTATTTTTATTGCGCAAACTGAAGTTTCAATAACTGACAAAATGTAAAGGGGTAAATGGAACACCATTTAAAAATATGCATGCATGAACTATTGATAATTTTTCACTAATTCCAATCGCCATTTTAAATTTTCAAAATTTGGCCAAGTGTACATGTTTGTTTCTCATTTGCTGTCAGTATTCTCGGCGTATGGATTACTTATTGTTATAATAATTTATAATAATAAATTTCTTTTCAACACCCTATCTCAAACATATTCTTTATGGTTCTTTTTATTAAAATTAAAATAGAAAATTGGGTAGGAAGGAACACTTCTTTAATTCCCTGTTCAAGGTTCCCAACTACTGATTTTGACCAAAAATAAATTTTGTTACAAGCTATGGACATTTTTGTTGGTTTTTTATGCACAGAAAAATTAACTTAAAAATTATGAGAGTATATATCAAGTATAAAGTGAGTGATGTATTAAATATTGAATAATTAATGCCCCATGTAAATTTTCAACATAATTTGCTGCGATTTATTTGGTCACGCTTATTCACATAATTTCCACATCCCAATTTGGCAAGCTTTCCAAATCACAAGCAAAATTTTCTTAAATCTTAAATATCCGAAGCAAATAGAAAAAGTTTTAGTGAAGGAATTGATTGCTCAAATTAATTAATTGCACTACATTAGACATCTAGTTTAACTGCCAAACCCGTGTAGAGTGAATAAAAAAAGCAGAATTGTCATAAAAATTATGACTGACTGACTAACTATATTATTTCCCCTATGTCATGAAAAATCTTGAGATTTCTGGAAAAGAAACAAAATGTATGATGATTATTGATTATGGTCGTTTGTAGAATTGTCTAAACAAGCTTTTTTTGTGACTCGAGGTAGAATAGAATAGGAGAATGCTGACACTCTTTACGATAAGAAGCCTTTTAATAAAAGTGTATGCACTTGTTTAAACTTACACATAACAGTATGGATTCCTTTCATAAATCAGCTATTATATTGCATAGGCTAAAACAATATATTTCATTCGCTTTAGACTTTTTTAGACAGCTTTTACTCAAATTTCATCAGTCAGCCTTAAATAAAAAAACTGCGCTTGGACAAAAAACGATACAAAAAATTCAATGCTCAATTCTAAACAATATTTACAACAAGTAATAAAAAGCAAAAAAAAAAGAAGTACTCGTAGTTGATTTATGAATGAGGCTTTTAGGGAATAAAGATATCCAAAAGATAAAGTTATAGATGCTGGTGAATCATTATCATTACCCATTTCCAGAATCACAATAAAAATCAAACATCCATAGCGAACCTTCCCTCAGAAAGTCAAAATATTCAAAGAAATTGATATATATACCTTTCACCTTTTTACTTTCTCTTTTCCTATTTTTCACCAATCTATTTTGTAGGATTGGGAGGAAATTTGGCTCATGGATCTAACGTTTGACGAATTGTCTAATGTTTCCCCCAAAATTGGAAAAAGGAAGTTGAATTATCCCATTACAAAAATTATGAACTCGTTAAATAAAAATAACTTGACATTTGGGACGACATGCAGTTCCCAAAAATAAAATACAGAAAAAATATGTCATCCACTTGGACGCGGATAAAAACCAAGACCAAAAGGCAACAGAACTCGATTGATTCTACTCAATTTTCAACAAAAAAATTTTGCGTGGAGCATTAAAAAATCATTCAACCTAAAAACAAAGGAAGACAGGGCTGAATCCATAACAGTGTAATGGCACAAAGGTAAATCCTTTGTTTATGATTCCTTTGGAACTACCAAAGTAAGACCATAACTTTGAACTTATTAAACCTCAATGAAATGTAGTGGTTTTCTTTGAACTTGGTGAGCAAAAATTAAGGAGATGGTGAGCACCGAGAATATTTTCATTTCCATTTTATTACGTAGCTGTAAGCATAGTATATACATAGATTGACCCTTGACGTCACTACACAATCTAGTGTCTAAACTCGTGCTCGCCGTGCGAGAATAGTCTGCATGATGATAAAATAATAAAAATATGAGGTTCGACTTTGTCACATGATTTTTCGAACAACAACATCAACAACATGAACAACATGAACAAACAACATACTAGCATTCAATTCAACACGATTTTTCGCAAAGGAAGACAGTACTTTTACAACTAACGACGCTTTTTTTCTATGTTAAAAACTGAATGAGCAGAAAAATTCTAGCATGCAGCAGGACAGAAATTTCCAAAGTTTTGCAGTAATTGTTAGTCAGCATAAGTTGTAGTTTTTTTACTGAATTGGTAATCGCGGCATGATTGATAAATAAAGAAAATCAAACTAATCATGGGATGAGATGAGGATCAAGGTATGTGGATAGCTTAATTGTGGAATGCGTTATTAACATTAATGTTAAAACGGAATCGATCGCATAAGACTTTTATCATTGTAATGATTCCAGTATTTCTTTTAAATACTTCCATAGTTTGCTGTTTCTCAATTTTTTATCTCTCTATAAAATATCGCATAGTTGGGAAACCATTTGTATATATGTATTGTATAATTGCTACCCCATGTTGGATTTTAACAATTTTAGTTTGAACAAAATTTTAACGGGGCGCACTAATAAATGGAATGTAGAATGTGCAATACATAATGCATGAGCCTATATAAATTGTAGAAGCGATCCATAATTTTTATTATTATTTCGCATCTAAACGTACACACAAACGGCAGTAGGTAGATATTTAAGTAGGTACCTATGCATTTTTACAAAATAGAATAAAATATATGATATGGGATTGGGAAATAACCCAAAGGAATAAGCAATCACAACAGAAAGTTCATTGGATTACGAGTTGTAATTATTTAAATTTGCATGCAGCATTACAGGAATAATGAAGAATTATTTCAACTACATATACGTATCCCTAAAAGTCTAAAAAATAAATGCACATAACAAAAAATCTTTCCATCATCATGTTCTAACCACACACACACTGACAAATTGACACAAACCAACACATCATGTTCTTCTATTTAGCTACCGTGGATACACTAATGAACACAAAAGTTGTCCTTTCCAACATTTCATTTCTTTTCAAAAGTCAATTTCTTTACCCATTTCATTCATCTTTCGCTCATCTTATTACAACCCAACCTGCCAGTTTTTTTTGAGTTTCCAAATTTTTTGCGAACGATAATTGCAATATTTAAATTAAATTGATTCAAAATTTTATGCACAATTCTTTACATTTTCATTTTCACACTTTCCAAAGAAAAGTATTCAAAAATCATGACTAATGAGAGTATGATTGGGACATCATGGGGCACTAATCAAATGGCATTACCTTATTTCAATGTGTTTGAACAGACCATACATCTAAAGCAGCGTCTCCGACCTTGGAATATGGAGCGCAGTGGAGACTATTGGAAGGACTTTATCCCAAGAATGCAGGCTAATCCCACTGACAACGATCTGATTAGCATGATGGAGGTGTTGGTCATTGAAGAAGAATCGTGGACTGAGGAAACTAACATGAATGATGCTCTGGGCTTGTTGGATACCATTTTGAAGATTATAAACCTGTATGGCCACTTGATCAAATCCCTTTGCATTCGATTTCGGCCAATGATTATTGATGAGCTAGCTCCAATATATAAGCAGATTAGGTTTGGTCATACACTTAATGACTCAATCATTTAAAATGACATATTAATATATTATTATGTAACATAACCATCATTTCATTTCAATTATACTTACAATTAGGCCCTACAAGGTCAAGCTCCTGATTGCAGTGATCAATGACATGCCTAATCTCCGTCATCTTCAAATCATTGGAGGAGGACTCCAGTTGGCTCA
>JAQGAG010000916.1:0-12091 GCA_034696835.1 Lepidocyrtus lignorum
TTGCAGAGACGCTAATGATGCGAGGAGAAAGTCAAATCAAACGAGTCCGTGAACAAAGGATTTTTTTTTGTCAAACTCCACTTATGAGTGCATTCATGTGTTTCACGTTACCCCAAATTTTGATCATTTCAGAGGCGCTCTCACATCCTTTTAAATGCACCACACTGCAATGCATACAAACAACGTGCATGTGCCGAACCAACACATCCAAGCCAAGCAAGCAAGATAAGCAAGCAGCGTTGCAGTGAAAGTGGAAAGTAAAAGCACCTTTCATTTCGCTTTTCTCCAAAGATAAGCGTTCGCTGGAGTAATAGTTTTTTGAGGATTTAGTCCAGCCGGAACCTAGTCATTTGGTTGTTGTTGTCTTGTGTTAAAGACGGGGGCTATCAAAGTGGAAAACTGAACAATTTAATTTAGCCAAAATGTCAGGCCGTGTCAGTAACCAGTTACCCCTGAACCTCCCCCAGCTTCAGAATCTGGTAAAAAGGGATCCTGAAAGTTACAAGGCGGAGTTTCTCCAGCAGAAGGAGCACTTCGAAGCGGTGTATGAAGCCTTCACGACATACCACGACCAGCGGAGTGAGGCGTACAATGAGGAGATCGATAAGCTCATGACCTTTCTCGCCCAGGTCTCCCATTGCTACACCGAGGAGCTCACGGGATTCCCCCAGAAGTTGATGGATGCGTTGGAGAAGCATGCTTGGGAAATGCATCAGGATAACAGAATGGCATTCTGCAGGACGCTCATTCTCCTCCGAAACAAGAACCTGTTGGAGCCAACGGACCTGCTTCCCCTCTTCTTCAAGCTGTTCCAGTGTCCCGATAAGCGTCTGAGGAAGACCCTTCAGTTAAATATAATTGCGGATATTAAAAATCTGAATACGAAGAAGAGGAATAATCGACTGAACACGTATTTGCAGAACTTCATGTTCCAGATGGTGAACAACGCTCATGCGAAGACTGCCAAGATATCCCTGAATATTATGATTGACCTGTATCATAAAAACATCTGGAATGATGCGAAATGCGTGAATGTCATTGCGGAAGCTTGTCTGTCGAAGGTCCCTTCAGTGATGATAACCGCTGTGAAGTTTTTCTTGACAAGTAATACAGATGATAAGGAGGATAGCGATTCAGATGATGAGCTCCAGAATCCGAAGGAGATGATGATGGCGAATAGGGTGAACAAGAAGACACGAAAGCGAGAGAAGTCATTTGAGAAGCTGAAGTCCGCCATTAAGAAGAAGAAAAAGAAGAGGAAGACTGAGAACTTCCACTTTTCTGCCCTCCATCTTATCTACGACCCTCAAGGATTTTCGGAGAAGCTATTTAAACAAATGTCCACGCAGCATGACCAGTTTGAAGGGAAGCTGCTAACCCTGGAGCTGATTGCCAGGCTGGTGGGAGTACATGAATTAATTCTGTTGAATTTTTATCCCTATGTCTGCCGCTTCCTACGACCCCACCAAAGGGAGGTCACGAAGATCTTGCAATGTGTGGCCCAAGCCGCGCATAATCTTGTTCCTCCTGAAAATATTGAAAGCATTTTGGAGGCCATCGTTAACAACTTTGTGACGGAGCGCAATTCTGCAGATGTGATGGCCGTGGGGCTTAACGCAATTCGGGAGATTTGCACTCGCTGTCCATTGGCAATGTCGAGAGACATGTTGCAGGACCTGAGTCACTACAAACTCTACAAAGAGAAGAGTGTGATGATGGCGGCAAGGTCATTGATCCACATCTTCAGGGACATTAACCCGGAACTGCTTCAAAAAAGGGACAAGGGGAAGCCGACAATTGCCGCGGTGGAGAGGAAGAAAGCAATGGGATATGGGGAACTGAATGCTGTAGAGTTGATCCCCGGAGCGGAGGCGTTGATTGGAAACAACGGAAAAGACGACTCTGGAGTGGATGACGATGGGGACGACAGCGACAGTAGTGGGGATGGGGAGTGGATTGATATGCCGGGTTCTGACAACGATGAAGTCGTAAGTGACTCGGAGGGGGATGAGGAGGAGGATAAGAATGACGAAGACGGGGAGGAGGAGGAAGATGACGAAAGTGAAAATGAAGGAGAAAGCAGCCAAGCGGACTCAGAAGGTACAGCAAAGGTCAAACAGTCCAACAAGAAGCCGAAGAAAGCAAAGGACAATGAAGGAGCAGAAGAGGAACTTGACCCCCAGGCAAGACGATTGAAAGCGTTGGAACTCATACAGACTCAGATCCTCACAGATGAAGACTTCAAAAAGATGGAAAAGCTGCAGTTGCAGAAGCAAGTTGTCGGGGCGAAGAAAGGGAGTTCAAAGAAGCGAAAAGCTTCAGAAGCTGTTGATAATGTTTCAAAACAAGTGTAAGTTTACATTCCTCAATTTTATTCTTTTCATTTCGGAGCAATATTATTTAATTTTGCAGGTGAATTATAGTTAGTATGTATTTCCTAAAAACCTAATAAGTTACCTTAATAATTTCCTTAATTTTTTTAGTGATGAGCTGGTGGACCTTGGAGCAATTGAAAATATTCACAAGAGACGTCGTCACGACCGTGAAGCCAGACTTGAAACAGTGAAAGTACGTCAAATTATCTTTTCGTATACACGAATTACTTTATGTCAAATAATCTATGTCCTTGTCTCATTTCCTGTTCTAACATCCCTTTTCTTTAACAACACTTTTAATGTGGTTGGCGTTAATAAAAAGATTTCAATTCAAAATTCTATATATTATGTATATGTATTTGTTTCTCTAGAAAGGACAAGAAGACCGGGAGAAGTTCGGAAAACGCAAGGGCAGGATGAATCCCCATGCTAGTACCACAAATAAGGAAAAGCGGAAATCAAAGACATTCATGATGCTGAAGCCTAAATTAAAGCGCAAGGGGAAAAGCTCCGTTCAAGAGAGGCAACGAAGTTTCAAGCACTGGCTGGAGAAAACTAGAAAACGAATGTTGAAGACAAAATAGTGGTGCCTTGTGCCTTATAAAATTAAATCGTTCTTATCAATAGCATTATTTTTTTGTATGTCTGTGTTTGATGTTATATGCATGATGTATAAAACTTTAATTTCGCTGTTACGTAATCAATGATTACTAATCATTGTGAATTTAAATATCTAACTTTCCGTACATACCTGTCTACGTCCTACGTACATGTTAAATGAACGCCCTTCGCATCTTCTGTTATGATTACTTTCTCGAAAATCTAGATATAATTATTTAAAATTAAAAGATTACTTACACACGAACGAGGATCTTTTTTATTACAATGTTATTACATTTCATTCATCAGATTTACAAGTTGTTACATTTTTTTATAAATTAGGCTTAGGCAAAATTTTTTATAATAGTAATAATAATATTCATTCATATGAGTGAAAGCACCACCTTCTACCATTCGAGGATTAGGAATTCGATACTGTCGTGGTGAAAGCTTGTCTCAATTTTAGTACGCATATTTATAATTTTTATGAAGCAATTGCATATTGCATTAGTCAGTCTGTCAAATAGAGTTGCTTGATTTCATCATAAATTTCATCATTTGGCCATCGGCCCTTTTGGAACTCATTCTATTACTTAAATTACTTAACTATCATTTTACTTTAATTGCAAAGAAGCAATTTATTTTTTACTGTAACAAAGTTAAATATCAACTTCCAAACATCCACACGAAGGTCATGTCTCGGAAAAACGGAGTCGACTTATGTCTCGTCATTTTGTTTGCAAAAGGCAGAGCTAGAGCAGAAACCTTCATAAAAAGAATGCAATCTGTTTTGCAGGTGCAGGTGCCGTGCATGCTTCAGGGATGGACTTTAATAGGGCCTGCTCTTCTCTCTAGATGGCGGGAAAGGTATTGATAAGGTGAATTCAAATTCAAGCCAAGCTTGAGTCTAGCTGCTGCAAGGCAAGGAAGGAATGGGAGAGGATGCATTGGGAGTAGGAAGCCCGAAAGGTGAGCAACCTCAAACCTCAGCTGCTTCGGGAAGTATCTACCCGCGTAAAAATAGAGAAATCACAACAATTACAACGTCCACACCAAGTACGTTCGATGACCACCACTTGCCTCAAGCTTATCACTTGATTGTTAGCCAATTGTTGGAGATTTTCGAGTATCGGATCGGGTGATTTTAGCTTATCATTGCTAAAGCTCGGGAATTCCAACGTCTTCAGCTCCAAAAGCATCTCGTTCCGGTGGAGGAGGAGTGGGGAGATATTAAAGTGAATTGTGAGGGGGGATGATGAGGAGGGGAGGAGTGTAGGAGGATCATGGACTTTGCCCGATTGTTTGGAGGTTGTGAATATTTTGGTCTTGGAGGGGTTCGGGATTTTACAAATACAATAATTAGTTCGGGGTAATGTTTAATTACGCCAACTTCTTCACTGCTTGAATAACAATTATCAAGTTTTTTTATCGAGTTCGAAACGTGGACTTGCCTCAGGCAAGGAAGTCCAGTTGACAGCTGAAGAATTTCGGTGAATTGGACTGTTAAAAATCGTGATTATATTATAAAATCAATTAATTATCGCACGGAATAAAAAGTGCACCCGGTATTGCCACGTGTGGGAAGTATGGACAGGATTCTTGGGGGAAAGCTGTTACCAACTTTGTTTATTTGTGACCTTTGTGTCAAACCCAAAGTGTTATCTTAATCTTGACAGATCTTGAAAGGGATATTTTAAAATAATTAAGGTGGACTGTGACCACTGTGAAGCAGTGATTTCGAAAATATCAAGATAACCCTGCAGGATTTTTGTCATTAATGTTGAATGGATTTAACCAGCTGAAAGGTGAGTATTATTATTATTTAAATGTCATAGGTTGTAAGTAAAAATTAGCTAACTTTTAAGATAATTATAAATATGTCTGCTTTTGCATCCAAACTTAAACCATCAGGTTTCGAAATGCTTTTGATGGCCGGCTTTTAGTTAAATTTGATTAAGATAGAAATAGCATCTATGAAATCAACCAATGAATCATTCTATTCATGGCCAATAGCTGCAACTATCGAAGCGCTAGCCTTTGCGACAGTTTTTTATGTCTAGACAAACAAGAATAAAACCAGAAATATATGGCAATTTCCTTTTCCCTACATTTTGTTTCAGACTGTCGCACCTCCTCACGTACATTCTATTAAGTGAAAGTTGTAAAATGACAGACGACTGACGATTAAAAATTTAAAATTAATCAAGAGGTCATGATAATTAAAATGTGCAAATATACATTCCCGCCCATACAAGAACATGTTTTTGACTTTTGACATTTGTGTATTGCATTACGAAACAACAGTTTCGTCATTCTGAAGGAAAAAATGTCACGTCGCGTCCTCACTTTCAATACTTAAGTTAAGTTTGTTCATTTCAGTCATTCAAATTTTCCATTGTGTGAGTCAGGGACATGGATGAAGTATTTAGTATTTACGGAGCAGACATCATAAAATGGCAGTAAATGATAAAAGCTATTGACTCTCCATAATTGATAATGGAGAGCTTTCCCTCAACACTTATCCCAAGTTATCACCTTCCTAAATATCTAATGTAATGTGGAAGGTAATTTAGGTTTGGCTTATGAAAACTTGAGATCTTAGGAATGGATTGAGTGAATGATTTATGTTTCCTAAATCCTAATGCGCCATTGCATTATTATGAATATGACTTAATGAACTAATGAACATCGTTGATGGCAAATGGCTTGGGATTCCCAAAATCGCAACACTCCATTTTTCTCGTTTCCGGTGGTTGAGCATGGGGAGGGGATGCACTTTATTGACGGCTTCCGCTGTTCCAGTGATAGCGATCCAAGAACAAACAACCATGTGCCATTTGTAGTTCATTCATCATTATCGATGCTGTTATCTGCATCATTATATCATGTTGTAAAGCTCCCCTCATCACCTGCATAAGTGGTGGGAGATAAGAATAAGTACATATGAAATTACGAGAAACATGAGGTCAATGAATTTGCACTCATTTCCCCTCCCCTCTCCTACCTTCAGGCACCAGAGCATTCTTATTGCATTTGATGCGTAAATGCGATTTGATGCAGCCATATTTTGCGGTTGCCATTTCTTTTTTTGCCATGTGCAATGTCCTTTAAAAGGAACATGAGGGGAGAGGCGAGGGCTAGGACGGATGGAACAAATAAAGGGTTCTCGTTTCTTCTTGGAACTGGCGATTATCAGAACCCCAATTTCTCCTTATCTCTCCGACGATGATTCATCAGCAAAAAAAGCTTAACCAAATATGAACGATAAAAGGCATTTTCTAACGAGACGACGCATAATATATCATTATATCTCACATTTCGTAACTTTAATATTTATGTCAGTTACCTACATCGATAATAGGTATTGTATTGTACATAATAAAGCATATTGAATTGAATTGAGAATCGAGAGGGGTTGAGTCTTGAGTGAGGGATGATGACGCAATGGTTTTTCTATATAATGCCATGTTTGTACATTGAGAAAAAGAACTTATGCATGATGAGGGCGATCGATGTGCATCTAGATCTAACCGAGTTCATTTCCCATATATAACAATGAAATGTGTTGATGAGATATATAAAGTCCGTATATCATATCCCAATTATACTTATGCAATATGCAACACAGGAGGAGAGTATTTTTTAAATGCACAATATTTTTTCTCTCGTGAATTTTGTGCTGTTACTGGCGCATCGCATAAAAACGCCTCCTTTCTTATAATAATAGTGCATCCAGGGACATAGGATAATAGTTGCAGCTGCACTGATCTGATCTGAGCCAGCAACAACCACATCGACATCAGTTCATTGCAGCGTCCGTGGAGAGTCCGCCCGCGTCTTTGGTCCTGGTCTGGTATAATTCCTGTACCATAACTTTCGACGAACAAGAAAAAAATGAGGCTTTCTTGAAGAAATCAGAAACTTTATTCTGATGTCTTGTCTTGTCGCTGTTTTGTCCTGCCCTGAACTTCTTCAAGATGTGTTTAGCCGTTCGCTGCACTGGAGCTGTTTTATGCATAGGGATAAAGTGCATACAGCGTCATCATCACATCCTGCACAACACGAAAACTATAATTAGACACGGGGTCTATAGCATGCAACATTTTATCCTCAAGATTATTTCCCTCTTCATAATCGAGTTGTTTGGTTAAGGAATATGATAATGATGATGATGATGATGCGGAGATGATCTGATGATGGTGTCTTGAAATATTGTCAGTCACTCGGAGAGCTCCATCTCCATGCATAAAAATAAGTAAATATTTATGCATTTATGTAATGTGTCGTCGTGGGATAGTTATAGTTAGGATGATGATGATGATGAGGAATATTATCATCTGCTTTATATCATTTAAAAATCTTGTCAAGAAGAATATCTGAAGCGTGTGTGCAATGCAACGGGATGATATGACGATGACGATGCTAGTTTTTTTTTCAGAGATTTTTTTTGGACTATCATCCTTCTGGTTATCTTGTCTGCGTCCTCTATCATGTCTTCATCATCATCAATATTATTTCATCTCATGCAGTCTCTCGGCTTCCCTGTCCCTCTCCTCCTCCCCCTTCCGCTGTTGTTAACTGCAAAAGAATGGATGTTGAGAGTGGGAATGGAGAGGGTTGATAAATGCAAAAAACAGCATAGGAACAGGAACACGCCGGAGTTTTTGAGTAGGAGGCTAAGCAAAACTTTCCATCGAGACTTTCCATTCCTTTTTATAGGTATAATCAATGTACCTTGTTGGGAAAGTGATATAGACTAAGAATCCATGCGGACAAGGGAATAAAAGAAAGGGGCATGCACTTTTGTTTTCCAGCATCTTTCCATAATTCTTCGTTACATGCGGTTTAAAAAGCTGATAAGAATCATTTGTAGTGGGAAAATGACTTATTGATCGATATGATTGCAACGGTGGATAAAATAATTTGTGAAACTGAAATGGTTAAATAACTAGCTGACAGGATATGGGAGAAAGGTGACGATTTCCTCTTTGATGTTGATACGGTTAAAATAGTAGACGGGTGCGTGTGGCTCTGGCTCTGGGTGATGATATGATACTGCAAGGAAAAAAATAAGCCGACAGAATGAAAGTTTTAAGAGGTGAAGGCAGTATAGGCGTTATACTTTTTTCCGTGGCGCTACTCGTGATCTTCCGACACCACAATGCAATGCGATGGTCAGAGAAAAAAGGAACGCTTCAGTAGTTGGTTTTTGGAGTATTAAATGTGGAATGTTAGGTATGACACCATCAAGCCATGCTCAGGCTATAAGGGTAGAGGTGCAAGTAGGTATGGTATGGATGGATATGTGTTCTAGGAAAAGTAGTCTAAACGAAAGTCATTTCCAAGAAGATAAACATGCAGTTTTCTAATGCAGTTCCGCCCATCGAGAAAAAAAAACTGTTTTTGTTTCTGATAGGCAGACACCGTCTTCTGGACGGTTCCGGTGTGATGCTAAATTTGTAGAGGAAATTATTTTTGTTCTCACTCAGCCCTCAGCCTACAATGTAATGGCCAGTTAAAGTTAAGAATAGCTTTCTCCTTAAATAAGAAGGCCGCCCAAAATTAAGTCATAGTCACGTTGATATGATAATGCCAATGCATGTGGGATGAGATGTACCTGGCTGCATATTTCCAATATTTTAAATATCTGTCTGGGTCTCATCGGTGGAATACCCCGAAAAGCGTCCCATTAGCAGTGAAATCTAAATTAGTTCACACGAAAATAGACACAATGACATGAGGGTGAAATGAAGGAGCAGTAACATTTCTGGTTGCAACTTTGTCTTTCTAGATTCGAGTGAATTTTACAAGAAAATGCAAGGCATATTACATTAGTAATATAAGATGTTTCTCTTGCATTTTTCGAGCCCTAAGCCCCACCAAGACCGAACCTTTCTAATCTAATATGCATATAGATGCTCAGATGCAGATAAGATAGCCACCAAGAAAAAAAGGGTTTTGAAGGAAAAAAAGCAAAAGGGAACTTTTGCCGTTTTTTGTTGTTGCTAGACTGGCCTGAGTTGACTCTTCTGGCATTATTGTCCTTTAATAAATATCTACCCAAAAACCTTTCGCTGGCATTGGCAATCACATCAGAATCACACAAGAAGATATTATGCATAGAGTTCCTCTCCTCCGTTAGTAACTAGCCAGTGCCGATGCTCCCCAAGAAAAAAAAATGTTTTTAACTTATCCAGCAACAACATCACCACCAACCATGATGATGAAGCTCTTTAGAGCTTCCTTCCATACATACATCCATATTTTCTATTATGTTTCCTCCAACCACACTGCATCTTTCGAGAGCTGGGAAGTTGTTATAGGTATTTTTCAATAAAATAACAGCAGCAGAATAAAAGCATAGCATTTTGCTTGAGAGGATCATCTCATGGCATGGCTTGAAAGAGTTGGATAGTCTCTCTCCTCCGGTTATTCTCTCGGAGCGGAGAGCGACTCTGACTTGGGGAAAAAAGCTCCTGATGTCTGTGTTCGCCTAGTCATCATGATCAACTCACTCGTGAGAAGTCAAGTAATGTTTTGAGTTTTTTTTCCGCTTAAATGCAATTCGGCAAGTGTGGGGATGTGGATGTGATGGGGTTTTATGCAGGAGGAAAAAAAGTGATGCAAGCCGAGCCGAGAGCATGCATCTTGTTATTGTTGTTGTAGGGAAATATGATGTGTGAAAATATGTATCTTCCGATCCGATCTCCATGCACATATTGCACATTTAGGGAAGGGGGTCCATGTAGAAAGTGAGGGGGCCTATTATATATCAAATATTAATGGAAGTTTGCCTCTGCTTATGATTAAAATTAAAGGTGAGGCCGAGTTAAAACGCATTTGAAAGAGAGAAATTTAGGTATTACAAGTATAAATTATAACTCAAGTATAGTTCTACTTTTGCGTCATTTTATGATCTACCAATATCTCATCGTCATCATATCATGCATCCTTCTTGCATTTCGTCTGGCAAGGCAAAAATTACCGACTCAAACAAAATCCTTTTTTCCCTACAAAATTATATATAAAATATATTATGGCGATGTTACTGAGGGTGGAATAATGAATATTATGGTATTTTCTGTAGAATATCAGACACTGTCTGAATTTCTTTCTGTATTCCCATTATTTTTGTGTACATTGGATTGGATTCTGCACTCTTCTGCAGTAGCGTTCATTATTGAGGGGAAAAGCAGACAGCTCTTCGTCATCCTTTTCTCATCATCATATTGTAAGCTGGGTATACATACGGCATAATATGTAAGGATAATGCAATGGAATGGATGGCTGGTTATGTGAAAAGAATAGGCAAAATTAACTAAAGCAAACTTTTGCGTTTGAGAGAACTTAAGTAAGGCACATATATTGAATATAAATATGTCTGAGTCTGTGTACATAATCTATGAAAAACTGTGAGCAAAAGTATACTCCTGTGCAGAGTTCATGTTCATATGCAGGAGCGGTATAAGATAGGATAATATTATTGCATAAAAAATATGTAGGGGGGAAATACTCATGGATGGATGCAGCAGCGTGGTACGAAATGGACTCAAGTTATGTTTTAGGTATAAACTTCTTCTTGAGCTTTATTCCTCCGTTCCATTTTATACCTTAAGCCTACTCACAGTTTGCCATGTACAGGGTTTGTTGGTATCCTCGCAAACTTCTCACTTGTAAGGAGCTCGCTCATCGGCTGCCCATTCCCCAAGAGCATTGCCTTCCCTGAATCAGTGCGCAATGAGGCTCTCCGAACCAACTGGCTGTCGAGGTCATAACGATCTCTTAGCTCGGTGAGGATAGGAGGAGAGGTTGGAGGGGCGGTTGGGCTCAGCCATCAGGCGTCCGTGTAGCAACTTGATCCTCGCCAACATTTTTTTGAGGGATGCTCATGACTATGACGTTGAATCCTGAGTCTGGGGTTGTGTTGGGTGTGCTGGGTGGCAGTTGCCAGGCCATTTACATCCTTTCTACGCACATCATAACAGACTTTTTGGTTGAAACATATTTCGGGCGAACGAACGCTAGCAACAGCAAGAGCATACATGGGATGATGATGATGTTATACAGAAAAATCCAAAAGAGAGAGTATATTCATATGAGGCATATCTGAAGCTGTTGTGTTACCAATTCTGACATGCATGGGGTTATATTGTGAAGCTATATCTGTTTATGGCTGGGTTTCTCTCTCTCTCCTGTCGACTTTTTGGCGTAGCTTTATGGAGGCTATAGTGTAGCTAGGCAGAATAAAATACGAAATGAAGCATTTTAGGAACCCTCTCCTCCACCACCACCACCATCACTAACTATGCTATACATAAAAGTATTGAATAGATATAATATGTATATTATTTTCTCCATTGGATTTTCTGTGTTGGATACAAGGACTATAATATATATTGGTTGAGTGGTGAGCCAGGTCGTTGCTGCTGCTGTTTTCATGTCTCGTTCACTCCAAGAATTGAATCCAGTTGAGGGAAAAAACACGACGCATTAATTATCAACTCCCATTAAAAATTAAATGTTGGCTCAGTGGTTTTGGAGAAAGTTGTTAGCTGCGAGTTAGGGGACAGCGGGAAATATTTTTTGTTGGGGTTTTTCTCTAATTCTCCTCATTGTTTTGGAAAAACGGAAGTTAGTGACAGTGATAATGCGATGCTTTTCGTGGGAGAAAGCAGTGGTGGTGGAATTGAAATAAATACTCTAAAACGTCAGCTGTTTCACAAAGGATCTCGTGGGTTAGTTTAGGGAATTGTTGATGGAGCCTAATTAAGAATACTAATTAGGTTCAAATATTTAGCAAGGGGGTGGTCAGTTATCCTAAGTGTGGGAGGAAATTACAGGATTTGGGTGCTGTAAAAAGCAGAATATACGTAAAGGAGGAAGATTTTTTGAGGATAAGACTGGCTAATTGTTGTGGGGGTGGGAGATAATTAAAAACAGTTAATTTGTAAGGAGGAGAATCACTAACGAGGTCTGTTAGTGGGATTGTTGATAAAAAAACCACGTTCATTGTGTTCATTGTATTCAAACGTGCGTTTGATTTTTATGAGACTGGATTCTAGGCTAGGAAGGGATCACAGCTGGTGAAAGGCTGTGCGTTTTCCCTCCTTATCGAT
>JAQGAG010000917.1:0-12090 GCA_034696835.1 Lepidocyrtus lignorum
ATGATAATTTGAAGCGTGGGAACTTTCACGAAACCTCACATATTTTGTACTCGCGTGAAGGTATTTCCTCCGTTTTTTATTTGTCTTTTATGTACTATGAATAGAGCTTCATAAAAATGTTTTAATGTGGCCAAAGCCACATTATAAAAATTTTGAAGGGGTTGAATTGAAACCGTCAATTTCTCAGAATCGTCAGCATACTTTTGGAGCCTACTTGTGCACTCTAGTAGTAAACCTCAATTTAATGTGGAACTCGAATCAAATCGGGTTAACAAGACTATCCCATTATAAAAGTGTATGACGCTTGTGGGGTAAAACACCTAAAATGTTATTTACAGTAAATAAGCTAGTTTAAATAAGCCAGACATTTAAGAAATTATTTACTTATATTTTAGTTTAAAAGCATGCCATACCATATGTCAGGTAGTAAAGTAGTTGGGTATGAAAATGAAATATTGGATGAATAGATAGAAGTGAATTGTCTGAGAAGTTTTCTCATGAACATCCGGTCGCTATCTAACATTGGAAAAGAGGGGAGCAACTTATTCTCCGAAGCAGGTACAACAGTCGACGTTTTTTGTTTGTCCTTTTATTTAAATCAAAGAAAAAACATAAAGGGTTAAGCAATCCACATTCCTTTGAAGCTTCTTCATGATTTTTTAATCATGCTGAAAGTTACAATGCTTTACTTATAATGATTTCGCATTTTTCATAGAAAGTCGGCGTGATTTTTAAATTTGAGAAAAGCATCATATTTATTAAAGTTACACATGGGGAAATATTAAGAAGTAAATAGTAAACAGTAGCTTTTTTATATTATTACATTTTCTCAGTTGGACTCGCATGACCTTTTAAAATCATAATTTTGTGAGTTTGGGGAATAATAGATATAATAGATAATATATGTGAGAGTAAAACTAGGGGGGGAAAGCAAAATAGCACTAGTATAATTGCTTTTTGCTAGTTTTGACATTTGGAAATGCAGTGCAATTGCATGAAATAATTACGTTTGTAATATGATGCGTTGCATTTTAAAGTGGGACTATATTTATAGGACTCATATTAATACCATTTTTGTAGGATTTTGATATGTTGTTAGTTAGTTGTAGGACGTGGCGTGAGCTCATATTGTCAAAGTAGATATCAAATCTTTGGTTATTTTGAATAATCATAATATTGTGCTTATTATTATTATTTTATTACTGTTATTATTATCAATTAAACAGTTGGTTAAATTTTGAACTATATAGTTCACGGATTGAAAAGAAAAAGGGTATGAAGAAGCGTTAATTTTAATAGAAAAAGTTGCGTTATGTTTATAATTTTTGTAATTATTATTCCTGAATTTTTTTTGGGATGTTTCATATTAAGTAAAAGTGTGTACCTATGTGTTTAGTATTTACATAATATTGATTTAATTATTTATTTTTTGTTTGTGATTTTAATAAAGTTGCAATGGATTTTCCGATAACATCATCACTAATGATGAAACAGGAAGTGGATAAAGAAGTGGAAGGATCTACCGTTACTGCATAATATTATGCTATTACAGCCGTTGAAGATATTGATGAGGGGAGTATCGCCAATGTCGTTTTTGCGGGTGTGAATGAAGAGTGAAGGGAAGCAGTAAATGAGCTCGCTGGTGTTAGCATAAACTTGGATGTGAACCCGATTGGGAAAAAACATGGTGATGATGACGATAAACCGATGACTGTTAGTTATGTTGTCGAATCAAGGGCGGAAGTACTTGCACGGAGGGAACGCCAGTTCAGGGAATGTGTATAAGACACCAGGATACTACAAATAAGAATCGATTTTACAGTCGTAGGTCATGTGATGCGCTTTACAACATCTGGAAATACAATGTTCGCAATTGTTGGAGTGACCCTTCTCTATACCCATTTCCACGTGGAGAGGAGATGTTTGAACAATGATCATTTTCATTCTCCTCCAGCTTGCCTTCATTGGATCCTTTGGCCGTTGTTGTTTTTACTAGAAAAGGAATCGCATAATGTACTGCTTTTGCATCCGGTGGTGGTACTACAGACAATAATAATAATAAAACCATTGATGATGTTGACCAACAATAAGAAGATGGAAGGACTCGCCAACAAATATTTGAAGACTTGTTGCAACGGTTTTTTTTTCGTTATATTGGTGGGGCTGATGACGTTGAGGAATATTACTTTAGTACCAATGGACCAGGGGATGATTTAGATGATTTGAAGTCCAATTAGTATAGTTTTAGTTTTCTTCATGAAACATTTTGTTACCATTTTGTCTTTTCATGTCTTAACGGTAATTATGAATTTACTCAGAATTGTATGATGTATTAATGTAAAACGAAATGTTAGATAGAAATGTACCTATGATTATGATTTATCAAAGTTTAAATCCGAAAGGGTTAGATATATTATGTGATTGTATATATTATCATAGGTACATAGTCAGACTCATTTGTATAATAGCAATTTTATGTTCTTACAGAAAATATCATTTATAAAATAGCAGACTTGCGCTATTTTGACTAGATAGACTAAATAGAGTAGTATGGGTTCATTGGCATTTATATTTATCTTGAATTCTGGACACGATGTAGCTTTTGCTATTTCATTGATTTAGGAATTATCAGTCAATAATGCAAGTAATTTCTTTTCATTTTAATTGGTATAATCATTTTTAAAGTACGCATTTCCCCTTTTGAAATAATATTTTGTAATATTTGCAATTGCATACGGCTGCTGCCACTGATGCTGTGAATGTAGACAAAGGCTTAATTTAGGTATATTGTGTAATTATATACACATTTCAATGTGTCATGATGCCCCAACTCACAAGTACAATGTTCAAATTCACAGATGCAGAGAAAACAACAGTAAACTGAAGCATAATATTTTTTTATTAGACTGGGACAAGTATGATGATGATGATCATCTTTACATTTCTATAATTTTGTGGTGTGACTAGTTTTTTTCAAAGTGATAATCAGTACGTATTAGTTATATTAACAATAAAACCTTAAAGTTGTTAAATCAAGTGTTTGACAGTTAGTCATAATAGGTAGGTAAACTATTCAGTAAATATATTATATTTGCATAATGCTGATATTGATAATTCAATGAAATATTTATGATTATGGTAGGGGCGGTGGTCGTGGTCGTGGTGTAGTATTAGTGGTTGGCGTATGTTCCTTGTTAATATATTGCTAAATTAATTTTCATACTTTATTTAATTGCAGTGAATACTTGAATTAAATGAACCATTTTCTGTTTAATAATCAATGTTGAAGTCATTTGGGAGAGGTCATTTGTTTATCAACGATGGAAACGAGTGATGTAAATAGCCACAGTTCAGCAGCAATTACGACAACGGCAGAAAAGCATCTTCAAGCTTCTGTACATAATGACAAGGCGAAATCAGTATCGTCCCATTACACTATTCCGGGTCATCTTCGTTTTCTTCCCGCAAGTTCCAATAAAACAGTTGCAAACATGACACTGAAAGCACGACTTGATGTCTTGCTTATGGTAGGTAGAAAAGTGGGTACAAAATCTGACGACGTTGACACTGATAGTGAGCTATCCCCATCGCCTACAAAAAAAATGAAATCTAATAATTTGGTTGGAGAAAGTGGTCTTCAAGACGTCGTCATCAGAAAGCTTTATAGTGAAAATCAGCAAGAGGAAATTGGTGAAGACATCAATGACGAAGAAGAGATAGGAAGTGAGTATGAAACAGAGGAAGAAGAAAATTCAGATGCGAGCCAGGGGGATAGTGAGGTGAAGGAAGATGATAATGACGATCACGACAACAAAATGGGAGAAGTATGTGAGGAGGAGGAAGATATGGAGGAAGATATGGAGGAAGATATGGAAGAAGATGGGGAAGAAGATGGGGAAGAAGATGGGGAAGAAGATGGGGAAGAAGATGGGGAAGAAGATGTTTCTCAAGAAGACGTCGTTCTAGAAGAGCATTCTATTGAAAAACCACAACAATCGTTTTTGATGAAACAGCATGAAAGTAATGAGGATAACGATGACAAAGAGGGTGAAAGTCAGGAAGAAGATGAGGAAAACTCAGAAGAGAACTCAGAAGAGAACTCAGAAGAGAACTCAGAAGAGAACTCAGAAGAGAACTCAGAAGCGAGCGAGGGGGATGATGAGGAAAGCAACAATGATTCAGAGGATTATTCTCAAGACGTCGTTCCTAACGAGCCTTTTATAGAAAATCAACAACAATCTTTGATTGAGGAGCAGGAGAACAGTAAAGATGACGATAACGATGACGGAAGAAGTGAGGAAAGAGAAGATGAAGAGAAGTCTGATTCAAGCGATGGGGATGGGGATGGCGAGGGAAGCGAATATTGTTCATCAGAATATGAGAACACGGATGAGGAAAAGGCCATTGAATCAGAAGGCAGCGTCAGAGAGTATGAAAATCCGGATGTTCAAATCGAAGAGGAAATAGTTGGAAACGAAGACAATAACGATGATGATGATGATCACGACAGCCAATTTGTTTCTGAAGACGTCGTTCTTGAAAAGCCATTTATTGAAAATCAACAACATACTTATTTGATGGAACAGCAGAAAAGTAATGAGAATAACGATATAGAAAAAGATGTCGATGACGGCTTGACAAATTCTGACAACGATCCTGCATCTTTTTTATTTTATTCGCCAACTTCATCAGATTTCGTAAAAGCCAATGCCGTCAACCCCTCAACGGTTGTATTGAATGTTCATAATCAGATGATGGAAAAGCCTAGCACTATAGTGGAAACAGACTTGGAAAAGTTCTCCATGTTTGTTAGAAAGATTGGTATCCCAAAAATCAAAGCAGTTCCATCACAAGATGACCACCTACGTTCATCAATATTTATCGGAACGCAGTTGAAGAAAGGGGAAGTATTAAACATCCCATCTCAAATAGCTGAGATAAATTCACAATTTGTTGAAAAAGGATTTGAAAAGTATAAAATTTCTAGTTTTACATCGGTGTCATCATTAGATGAATTGTTAAAACTCAAGAATAGGAATAAGTTCAATGCATTTCGTATCCAGTTCAGTTTGTATGAAGTATTTAAGTTGAATGAACACATTTTTAATGTTGAAACTTACACCGGGGATGATGCATTGACGTTGCTACCTGAACTCGAAAACTGGACGATAGGAAATATCAAGGAATATTACGATCGTTTATTTCATTCGTAAGTAACTTTAATGGCGTATTTAATGCGTTATATTATTTTGATTACAAATAAATATGCATGATACTTACAATTATGTGTAAATATTTTATTTACATGTTTGGTTACAGGAAAAGCAAAGACAATGTTACCTTGTTCTACACAATTTTGAACTCTCTTGCTCCAAACATACTTTGCAAAAGGAGAGGACTTTTGCTTCCCTTTATTGCCATTTACGATGATGTCGATATATTCGATGAGACTTTGAGGACTGGGATTGATTTATCTACTATTCCAAATCCGCTCTTGACTATGTTTCCCAATCGAGGTGGGTTTTTGCAAAACAAACCGGGAATCAGATATCCTACAACAACTTTTAATTTTGCTGGAAGTAAGTCTATTTAACAAAATATTACTATTCTATTATAAAATATTTATTACTTGTATACTCTAGTAGTAGCAATCTATTTAATCTTTGTGATTATTATCTTAATTTTAGGCATAATGCCATCTAGGATTGGTAATGGCCCTGGATTAGATAGTATGCATTTGCTGTCAATGGGAGATACAGTTAACTGGATTGTGGTTCCTCCACGATATTTTGAAAAGTTACGCCAGCGTGTATCGGATGAATTAACTTCAATATACAAGGATATTTCTCAAAAAGATGTTAAAAAAACCAGAAAACTGAAATGTCTTTTTCAGCACGATGACGTAAGTGAAAGTTTGATATTACGCATGTATATTACCTATGCATTATTTTTACATCAATTTTAATTGAATTTTTCTCAAGCAAGATAAAATATGATGATGTATTGTACTTTTTATCATAGTTTTGGCTTGCTCCTTCATTCTTTTTAAAATACGACATACCATTTACAATCATCAATCAAACGGAAGGGGAACTGATGGTGTTTGCAGCAAAGACATCATTTAGCTTGATCGCAAATGGTCTTGTAAGTTTAATTTTATATAAGAAATAAGAAAAAAGTTTGATATGAGAAATTCTCAGTAATTTTATTCGGATTATAGTATGTAGAAAATCTTGGTATTTTGAAGGTATTTTTTATGAACCTGTTTTGTTTGTTGTTTCATAGAATGTCATAAAATCTCAGTCAATTTGTCTCAGTGATTTCCATCAGACTCAGAATTATGGATTGATCCAATGTCAATGTAAACGTGAGGAAATGTATATCAAGCCAATACGAAAATTCAAGTCTAAAAAAGGGATTGAAGATTTGGTGAAATGTTTTACGGAAACTAAAAAGTATTGGCCTTTGCCTTGTGGAAGTAATACAAATGAAGGAGAAAAGCAAATCATCTTAAATGCGTTAACAAAAATGGCTGAAGATACTACTACGAATGTTGAAGATGATGATTTGGATCTGAATCAACAAAATATAACAGAAGAGAATTTATTATTAGAATTGGACCAACAAATACAAGAAGAAGCCTGTATGATTTTTGAACCAAAAAAGATTCACAACAAGGATTATAATATTGTTCCAGTAAGGTTTCGATTTGGTTTCGATGAAATAGAACGTTTATGGGAACTGTCTGAATGTCTATTGAAAAATCCAGATATTGATCAAGCTTTTCTAGCCAAAAGGTAATTACGAATATTTATTTTTTTCTTATTATAAGTCAGTGTACTGGTATTACGTAATCTATATTCTTCGATAATAAATAGCAATTAATTATTATTACGTAGTAATAATGTGTATATTTTTGTCTTGTTTAGGTCCTCATATAGAAAAAAGGCGGAA
This sequence comes from Lepidocyrtus lignorum, assembly GCA_034696835.1. Taxonomy (NCBI): domain Eukaryota; kingdom Metazoa; phylum Arthropoda; class Collembola; order Entomobryomorpha; family Entomobryidae; genus Lepidocyrtus; species Lepidocyrtus lignorum. The sequence continues at coordinate 6,955 of JAQGAG010000917.1, forward strand.
AGGCGATTTAAATGCGAAAAATGCGACCGTTGGTTTACTACTAATAAGCAACTGGATACCCATATTAAGTTGAATCAATGTGGGCGGTTTGTGATATGTACAAAATGTAGATTCACAACTGACAGTCAAGATAAATTTGAAGCTCATCGCAGGTAACCATAATATTTAGTTGTGTTTATGATTTGATTTTCTTCAGAATTTTCTCTTGATACAATTAACTGTAGCTTGATATATTATTATTGGTTTAAATTTTAAAAAATGAAATAAAATATCCTATTATTCTGTGTTTGACTATTATAGAACTCACATAAAGGACCCTAAAAAGAGAGCAGCCGAAAAACTGAAATATGAAGAAGGTGAAGAATACAGGAAACAAAAACGAAACGCAATGAGAGCAAAGTGGGAAGAAGAAAGGCTTAAGAAGGAGGCTGAGAAAGCGGCTAAAAAAAAGGCTAAGAAGCTACAAACCAAGACTGTTGATAATATATCACTTCACCAACAACTTGATAATAATAATGATGATCTTTACTTACAAGGAGAAGATATCGAAACAAATTCTTTGTCACAAGATTCTGTAGATGAGGATTTGGAAAATTTTGATTCTGATGATACAGAATAAGTAATAGAATACCCTACTGTTATTTTTCTTATTTTTATATGTTACATAGGTAAATGATTATTAATATGATCATTATCTGGTTGTTTTTTAATGAAATGAAATGTTCTGAATAAGCATTGTATAAAAGTTGTGGTTTAAAAAATTATTTAAATGATAAAATTATACGCAATGATTTAATAATATCACTTTTAAAACAATGCGAATTTACGTGTGTAAAAGAGAAAAATTAATTTGGCTTTGATTTGATGTGGTTAGTAGTTTTGTAAACTGTAAGGTAATAGATTATTTATTAAACGTGTGTGTGTGTATATTAGTCGTTGTTAACTATGAATAATAATCCAAAATTAAGTTTTAATTAAAGCATGAGCCTTTAACCGTTGTACAAAGACGTTACCATTTTATTTATTTATGTTTTATTTTGCTCTTCGTAAGATGTGGTGGCCCTTAAAAGGGCCGTTGGGTTAGGGTCAGAGGTCAGGTGTTGAATTGGGTCAAGGTCATTTAGGGAAAGCCGTCAAGTCGTTGTCTTTGCCTTTAGCTATAGCATATCTTTATATCTTCTATCGCCTTTTTGGACTATTCATCCTGTTTGTCAGTAACACAATATGCTGTTGCTGTGATTGATCCTTCTGTTATAGACAATTTTTTTATACCTTTTTCGATTTGATCCTGGTCCTCCTCATCAAGATTCTTTTCAGTTATTTCTTTTTCCAATCGTTTTAGATAGCAGATATCTTCGTGATCCATTTCAAAGAAAGGTGTATCAAAAGAGAAATTTAGACTTTGGTAATCTGTAGCTAGTGTAGAACGATGGTTTGGTAAAATTTGGTACAAATAACACCTAAGTTGTTTCTCATTGTCGAGCACACGCCTGGGAGGAATAGGGTTTTGTTGATCATCTTCTTGAATTCCATTGTTTTTCGTGATTGGTGTACCTTTTCCAGAAGAAGCACATGTGAAAGGATGCTGCTGTTGTTGGTGTTGTTCTTCCACCATCGCTGTTAGCTCCATTTGATGGCTACTGCCGTCACTAACCACGTTAAGGTTCATGTTCAAATGTGTCCTTTGTAGACGAGATCAAGAGAGATAACCTTTTTTGTTGATACGATGGATGCAGAATTCGCAAAAGAGAGAGAGAGAGAGAGGTGTTGTGGATATGGAGTCGCAAAGTTGAATGAGAAAATTAAATTCATGTGACGATTACGATACAGAATACATAAGAATAATATACAAAGTAATAGTAAAAATCGTAAACGATATGATGAGGTGGGAAATGTCGTGATTATTGATTAGTTTTTTTTAGTTGTAAGCTTAGTGGTATTATAATATTATAACAATGCATAAAAGGCAATGAAAAAGAAAATTTCGCGCTAAAAGTCATTGAATATCGGGGAAATATAATAATATACCTATATGATAAAGCTTCTGAGAAATTAGTCATATAATATATAACGTATTGTAAGGCTTGAGCTTAAGCAATCCATATAATTACATCCGCTTTATAACGTTGTATTTTCGATGAAACTTGGGAACATAAAAATGCATACGTACTTTTGTTAGTAGCAAAGGGGTGACTTTTTTTTACTTAAAACTAGTTTGAGGAAGTCAAATCGTCTTACTTTTTTTATTCTTCTTATCATTTGATTTCGATTGTCTTTTGTTTGTAAAAAGAGGAAATTGCGAAATTTTGTAAAAACTTTTTATTGTTTGTCCGTTTGTTAAAACAGTCAAATTAATCTAGTTGATTACGATTAAAAGTAAAATATATATATATATATATTTGCATTAGTTTGTTTCTTTTTTTATCAATTACTGTTGTAAGAAAGAAAAGCTGAAAAAAATGGTTTCGCATCATGGAGGATCTGATTCTGCAAGTAATAGTGATTATCATGATGATGATGCAGAAGACTTTAAGGAAACGGTCCGTCTTGGTGGGAAAGGGAAAAAGGAAGGGAGTGTAACTGATCATCATCATCAAGGAAAGGAAGTTAATAAAAGGAGAGCTGAACGCAGTAATGCAGAACAGAAGAAAAAACACTTGCCCAAATTAGGAGCTGTTGTTGGAGGGTCAGGAGACATTAATTTACAACCGAGTATTATTGTTGCAACAGGAGGAGAAAAGGTGACTGATAATAATGAACCGAAGAAGGTCAAGAAGACTAATGCGGCGGCTCTGACGATACCAAGAGGAGAACCTAGCAGTAGTAAACCTTCAACAACATCCTTTGCTGGTTCAGATGATTTGAAAAAACATTATAAGGCAAAACTCAAGAACCTTCCTGTGAAAAATGTTTCCAAAAAGACGAATTCCACCAAGTCAAAACCTCATCATCATCATTCTCTTTCTCCAACAACTGTGAAGAAATGTGACAAACAAGAACAGGATGAAGAGGGTAACAAGTTATTCAAGAAAAATGTTGTTGCTTCAGAAGAAAGTGCAGGAAAGGGAGTGGAGGATAAAGACGGAAAGAAAACAAACGCCCTTGAAATGAAGAAACGCAATGAGAAAATTGTTGGTCCGGATGTGAAGATCCAAACAAAAACTACTGATGAACAAGATACTACCACTGTGAAGAAGAAGCGGATTCTGGAGCCAAAAGGAGGGGATAAAGATCTTGAAAAAAATATGCTCCAAAAGAAAAAAAAGATAAAACTCATGTCAGAGGCTCCTTCGTCTTCCTTTTCTGATTCATCAGCAGCACAAGACTTAACGAAACGGGATGCAGAAACGGATAATACGGAAGTAAACAAGCAGCAACAAAGGAAATGTGAAATTGAACAATCATCGGTTGAACTTTCAGTTGTTCCTTTTGTACGGGCAGTACTTCGATTATTTTCTTCTGGGATAATCCCTCTTCCATCTACAACCACCATAAACCTGACGCCACCCGTGTTGTTGCCGTCAAAAACACCGACAACAAAATCAATCGCAGTTTCAGATAATATTTCTGACCTTGTCAACCTCAAAACTTCAACAGCAGCAGCAGCGTCAACCGTTCCAATCAAACAACCAAAGAAGAGCTTGGGAATGACAGCATCACTTCACAGAGGAAGAAAAAGTGCTAAAGTTAACAAATCTACTTGTCTTGGACCTTCTTCTAAATCTTCTATTGATGTCATCAGAGAAGAATCAAGACCGATATCGCCACAACCACCACTGACAAGTACGAGCTTGATTGTTAATCTGAGAAACGAAGATGTTGAAAAGGAAGATGACGAAGAGATGTCCTTTTCATCTTCAGTTGATGAATTGGATTTGGAAGAACCTCATCAGAATGATAAATCAAAAACAATTGTTCCAATGCCATCTACTTCAGGAACAAATCAAAAGGGTATTGTAATTTTATTATTATCAATCTGTCTTTTTTTATTGTGAATTTGTAATAATGATTTTAACAAATTCGGTTCTAACATGTCGTTATAATATGTAAAATTAATTATATATAATATATTATTTGTTTCAGAGATGAGTGAACGACAACGGCAACACTTGAGTTCCAGCAATAATCCTCAGTTGCCCCAATCATCATCAGCACAACCAACAGCTAATTTATCATCTCAATTATCAACATCATCGTCAACGGCATCCCTTTATGATAGATTCGACTACATTGGTACAAGGGAAGAAATTGATGATCTATTGCATCTCGGCAAACATTACTTTACACACAAGGCGATGGAAAAGATTATATTGGAGGCTAGTGGAAAAGTAAACTCCAACATGAGATGGGCTAAGGATTCTATTGAAGTTATGCATCGATCGTCTGAGAAATATATGCTTATTTTTTTAGATGCCGTGCATAAGAAAGCTAAAGATTCGTCTACTATATATCCCGAACATTTTAGTGCTGTCATGCGTGATCGAAGATTAACTAATATTCAACAGGAACAACAACAGCAAATGGAATAAACATTGTCGTCTTCACCGACATCATCACAGTCTTCTTTTTCTTCTAAAGTCAAACTACAAATTTCTGGGGAAAAGCGAGAAAATGAAAAGAAATTCCAAGATGAAGAAGGAAAAAATGTTCTTGTGGATAAGGATGATTATGACGACAACGATAGCGAAGACGACCGCGAGGACGACGAAGAGGGGGATAATGATTCGTGTAAATCCGAGGAAAAAGAAGATGAGGATGACCAGAAGGAATATTCGGATGATGACGGAGAAAGCATTGAAGACGAGGTGGATGATACTAGTGAAGAAGAATGTGAAATCGAGTCTGGTGACAAAGATAACGAAGATTTTGCTGATGATGATTCTGTAGAAACGAAAGGAAAGGAAAAATCATCATCATCAGGGGAAAACACTTCCAATGAAGATTCTATCTTTCAAGACTCGCAAGGATAAAAATCAAATTAAAAAACTAGTTAAAGAATTTATTTTGATATGAAACGGACAAAACGACTTTTGGCTTTTTTTACTTGACCTTGACCAATTCAAACAATTGACCTCTGCAAACTAAACCAACGGCCCTTTTAAGGGCCACCAATATCTCCAAAGAGCAAAAATAAAA
>JAQGAG010000918.1:0-12086 GCA_034696835.1 Lepidocyrtus lignorum
CGTCTTGCCGTCGACCAGGGCATTCCCAGCCAGTGTTTCCTTGCCAAGAATGTTGGCTCCAAAGGTCTCATGTCCATTGCCACAAAGGTCGTTGTCCAGATGAACGCCAAGTTGGGGGGAGAGCTGTGGTCGGTGAAGCTACCCCTCAAAAATACCATGTTCATTGGCTTCGATGTCCACAAAGGCGGAAAGGGGGTTATCGGGGCAATGGTGGCCACTATCTCTCCCAACTTTACCAAGTACTTTAGCACCACTTCCATGTACAAGGATTCTGGAGAGGAGCTTTCCAGGAGTATGCAAGCAGACGTAAAAAGTGAGTGACAAACAAATGCAATCGAAATTGCTTATAAAATAATTTCTAATTTCATGTCTAAATCATTTGAAGTATTTTATGGAAAACTGACTATAAATTTTGGTTTATTGCAGAATGTCTCATTGCTTATCAAGAGGAGAACGGCGGACTTCCGGAAAAGATTTTCATGTACAGAGACGGCGTGGTCGATGGTCAGCTCAAAATGATTTTCGAAGTGGAAGTGAGGAGGATAAAGGTGAGTACCAGAGCGTTGTAATTTAATTATGCTTAAATAATTGAGTTTTCAACGAAAAGTCTCAAGATATTTAATATTTTGTTTTCGTTTTCGGCAGGAGGAGTTGAGCAAAGTATACATATCCAAAGGATTACCGGATCCAGGGCTGACCTACATCGTTGTGAGCAGAAGGAACAACACGAGGCTGTTCGAAATAAAGGGAACTTCTCACGACAACCCACCTCTGGGGACGGTGGTGGACACCGTGGTCACCCTCCCAGAGCGATACGACTTTTACCTCGTCTCCCGCCACGCTCGCATAGGCACCGTCACTCCCTCCTACTACACTGTGCTGTGCAATGAGTCCGGTCTGGACGTGGATAAGATTCAGTTGATCACCTATAAGATGTGTCACATGTACTTCAATTGGTCCGGAACCATCGCCGTCCCTGCCCCATGCCAATATGCTCGGAAGCTCGCATTCATGACTGGAATGGCTTATACTGGACACTCCAATGCGAAGCTGAGCAAGGTTCTCCACTTCCTCTAAATTAATGTTAATTCTATATTTTATACAATTATGCATTTCGTTTGTTCAATAAAAATGATACCGGTTAGAAGTAGTTAAACTTAAAATTAGTGTTTGAACTTCATAAATATTTTTTTTGCCTTTTATCGTCAGCGAAACTAAATTAATGAAAAATATCCATCTCCATATATCTCACGTTGCCCCATAGGCTGACAAAAAGAAACCTAGTTGTGCTGTGCATTATGCCTTGAAAAAAAGGAGAACATTGCATTTGTTCAGCGGTTTTGCATAATTGACAAGGATGAATGGAGAATGGATCGTCGCAATGACCACCAGACAATGGATCGGGGAGAAGGTGCTTCAACAGCCAACCCAAGAAGTAAAATTGTTAGGGATGAAGACCTTTCATTTGAAGCGGTGTAACAACTGCAACATTCCAGCCACAGACATGCATAATATATATTTTTTTATCTTTTGGGATGTTCATCGCAGGTAGTTTTTGACGATGATGACGTGTTACTTTTGGTATTTTTCCACCGATACTCATTTCACTGTAGTTTGGCCTACAATTTAGAAGATAAGAGGTAGGCATTCATATTTCACCTTGAAAGATGGTTGGCTTACCTTTTTGTTGGATATGTGGAATGACTCCACTTCCATTATCCGTAGTTGTAGACCGCCGAAAATTCCACAGAAAACCGAAGACATGAAATGATAAAATTTTTAACTTGACATGGAATACAATATCCTATTTGCATTATGTCCCATTCATTATAAGAAGACTATGCATGATAAGCGCACACATTTTGTTATCCGTTAAGAACTGCCGAAGCGAATTCCATTTTTCTTGTTAGAAGAGAGTTGACTCTGATCCACAGAACATAGCTAAAAATTGTCCATTTAAGTTTTAAATTCCAGTTAAAATTTGTGGTGTTGAAGAAAGTTAACTAATCGTAAGTAAGCATAAAAACTTAACTGTTAAATTGTATTTAAAAGACGTCAAAATGAGTGGTTGGACCGCGGAGATCATCCGATTGTATAACGAGATAGGGGACCTCCAAGTTCAAGTTGTCCTGCACCAACGGACAGTTAAATATTATAAATCAAAGGTAGTTAATGATGAGTTGAAACGGGCCGAGCTGGAGAGTGAGCTCAAGGAGCAGAAAAGAAAGTTGAAGCTCGAAACCAAAATGCGATCCCGGTTGGAACAGCAGGTCAATGGACTGAAGTCGGAGCTAGTCAGAATGGGGTGTCAACCCCAGACTATCGAGGGATGTTCTGAGGGTGGGGATCAGGAGGAAATGGAATTGGATTCTGAAGATGAGGATGGAGGGACGGATGTGATCCAAAAAATGGAGTAAGTTATACTTTAACTATTTAATTATATGAAACATGACTGAGTTCTCGGTTGCCAACATTTGAATTTGGAGTTCTGAGTGATAAATATGTCTGCATCGGTTGCAGGTGTGGCTGTGACCCTAGATCATCCCCCCATGAACCAGTTGTGGAGACACCCGTGAACGAAAAGCACAAATCTGAGGTGAACATCGCACCCAAACCCAAAGCCATTCCTTTGGTCAGCATTGATGGAAAGGAACATGGTCGGTGTCATCCTTCCGGGTCTCAGCGGAGGAAGCAGACAAAAGGACCAACAAAACATAATTGTCTGTGCGGTTATTCAAGTAAATGGATCTTCGGTCTGAAGCACCACATTATCACCTCAGTCTACGGGAATGTTTTTAAGTGTGAGGAACCCAACTGTGGGGAGGCCTTTGGGAGGGTTATACATCTTAAGGACCACGCATTAACTGCCCATAACTTAAACTACTTAACTGATTACGGTTGTCCCATGTGTGGGATCCTGTTCGAGGAGGTGGGAGAACTGCAAGGACATTTGGAAACTTGCCCAGAGATAAAGAAGGTGGATGCTGCGATGATATGATTTAGGAAATGAAATATTTCAGAAAAGCTAAAAATTAATTAAACTGTTTAATCTTTCCGGTTGTGAGTAGTAGCTGTCTAAAGCAATGTTTTTGTTTTTGGTGAGGTCGGTTGTTTGAAAATTGTATGTCTGGAGGACATTAAATCTAGAGAATTTTTTTTACTTTTTGAGGATCAAGGAGCTGATGGTATTTGAATTTTCTTCTTCTGAACCTATTCTAAAATGTCTTCGTATTTTCGACTATTGCAAATATTAGCTTGTAAAATAATGATTATGTCATGGATGGATAAAGATAATTACATGATTTTAATCTTATTTTTTATAAATTTTTTCTTCATTGCTATATTGAATAGTTGTTCAGTTCATGTTCATAATTTGCATCACTGAAGTGGTCATCTCCATAAATTACTCCATTCGCCTGCTCAATCAATCTTTCCAGCCTTGCCATCATTTTAATTCTCGTGTTGCCCCAAACCTCATTTTATTAACAAACCATTAACAAACTTTTGCATCAGCATGAAGGAAGAGCATTTTCCATTACGTCAAGATCCATAAGCCAATTCATTTTCAATTACGTCATCCATCACCAATTCCATCATTATTTTTAAAAAAAATTTGGTCTACTTCATTGAAACATTGAGTTGACTGCATGTGAATTGGCTAAATTGACGGATTTTAATTTAATAAGCGGGCCTCTCCTTTTTATAAATCTGCATATTAAGTAGCAATGAACTAGTTTCTAAAACTTGAAGGAACTCAATTAAAGAATCTTACTTACATTAAATTAGAATGGAACTACTCAAGACCATGAATATCTTAAGCTATCGCCAACAAACAATTTACAAAAAGAAAATACGACAAAAATCTATTTTGCCACGGCTACAAGTACACAAGCCCATGCAGATGACCCTGAACAAAGCTTCATATTTTGCCTTTGCTTTTACTGAACATGATTTGAAGATTATTGTTGGTAGAGGGATTAGGAAATTTCCAGAAAATACGGTAGGTCCTTGTCCTTCAACAACGACAACATGGTGGACAATGGGTAAGGCATAAAGTAATTCCTTAACATTCGTCAGATTTGTTTGTGCAGTGGTTATCTTGCAAATAATGTGTGGTATAGGAGGAGGCATTACATTGGGAAGAAAGACTGGACGACTGGAGCCCCTCACAATGTGAATGCATTTCATCTCTTCACCGCCTTCACTTTTTGTTTTTTCTTTTCTAAGAAACGGCCTATTTATTTTTCAGGATTTTTGTTGTAATTTTACAAGTTCTAAATTTCAAATTAATTTTGAGCTTACTCCACCACCAAGTTTAGAAAGTCTATCTACAGCTTGACGAAACAAAGAACATGGAGGGAGGTAGGGAGGACAATGGAAATATTCTTCGAGGGGAAGATAAGCTCCATCCACTATTGCAACCCCCGGTAATTGTCAATATATCGCAAATTTTATTCAAATTCTCTCATTTGTTGCTTGTAATTGTGATAGCTTGACAAGCGTCGCATTTTTTGAATTCCATGATTATTTATTTTCATGCCCGTTATGTTTTAGGTACTGGAGGTATTGTTTCCAATGCTCTCTCTGGAAGACATTGCAAATTGCAGGCTCGTATGTAAAGTGTGGCGCATGGAGTCCTTATCCTCATCTTCTTGGCGGACCAACGTCACCCTCAAGTTCACAGAAGAAGGGATAGTCAACGATTGGGAGAACCCGACGAGCACAACATCCCTCGCCCAATTTAATGATTTCTGGGTGGCTGAATGTGCTACCAAGCCATTCAAGCAGTTCCACATCAGCGGATGGCGTTTTAAATTTGAGGACGTGGACCAATCCACATTTTTAAAATTGGTCGGGGAGCACGTAACCAGTCTGACTCTAAGCAGCAGCTCATTAGGAGGAGAAAGGTTCGAATATGTCCGAAAGCTCCTCTTCCAGACATTTCCAAAACTTGAGTGCCTCAAAATGGACAATTGTATTTTTACCACGGAAAAGGAGCTCCACCTTCCCGACGATTGGTGGAGTTTTAGCATCCCCCCATCCAAGGAGCCTACATTTGGGGCTCACAGACTCAAGTCATTACACCTTACCAAATGTCGTCCTGTGGGGTTTTCAGTGACGGAAATGATGAGCAATTTTCCTATGCTAAATAGCTTACACATGGACTTTGGCTCCTATTCGGTTTGTGAACCTATTCGGAAATTACTTAATACCATAAAAGTAATCAGGGCGGAGGACCAGACAAAGCTTCCAATCAAGGACTTGGACATCGGCAAAATCCATTTAAAATTGGAAGCAGAAAACCAAGCCATGGGTATGGAGATTTTAAACCTACTTGGAGAGCTGAACATTCCACTCCTTCGTTTGGTTATATCGCTCGACAGACAATCAGAGCCGGAGGAAATTCATGAAGAAATCATCAGGGATATTCTGGGACAGCATCACTCCACTCTCAAGTTTTTAAGTGGAACTGCACATCTGTATCTAGAGCCTCCTGACATGGAATTTCCGTTTGGACTGGAGTTTGAAAATTTGGAAGAAGTGGAGATACACGAGGGTTTCTGCGACAATCTAAACTGGCTGAAATACACCCCAAACCTTCAGAGTTTGTATATTAAAATGATGGACGGTAGTAACTGCCATGGTGATGATCTGGTCTATAACTCCTCCGAATTAAAAATTGGCAACTGGACACTGCCATCTTTGAAAATCCTAAGATTTGAAGTCCGAATGAGTACTAATAACATGAGGAAATTCATGAAATGGATGCCGAATGTGGAGACGTTGGTGATTGTTTTAGATGATGACATATTCTGCCTTGTTTGTGAGCATTGGAAGATGCTAAAGAGTTTGACGGATTTTTGGGGTGGCCTGACTGATAAAGGAGTGATTGGTGGCATTGCGGCTGGTGATGAGGTGACTCAGATTGCCCCCAATATTGCACAGCTTAAATGTATGAGTTTTTTATATTTAACATCATAATAACATTATAATAAAGATTTAACTTCTCATTAATTATGCAGATAAATAGGTAAAAGTGATTCTATTAAATCCATTAATAGGTTTAACCTATTTCGAGACACCGAGCCAAGCCATTACAGCCAGATCTGTGTATGAGGGATTTTTAAAGATGCCCAGTCTAACAACTGTGATTTGCCCATTCCTCAAACCGGTATGTTGAATTCAAATAATAGTTATTTTAGCCATTAATCATTTCGCGATAAATTTTAGTATAATTGACGTAAGATGTACATGTCGTGAGCTTTTCTTAAGATGTTTAAATGTTCTTGCCCTTCACTATATTTTCCATCCAGAGGGATGCTGAAGCAATAGAAGCTCTCAAAAGACAGGGCATCACATTCCACCGCTATCGACCTTATCGCTAACCTTATCATGGAATATTCAAGCAATCAATATCTTTCCCAGTAGATTTGAACCCCAATTAGTCGGAAGCTGTTTCTCTCGCATTTAGCAGACGTGGAAGGGATGATATAATTGGGATCATTACAAATAAATTTGAATCGGAGATGAGCTTAACTCGCGTCTTTATGTGGTGTTAATTTTGGGTTGTGTTTAGTACAGTAATGAAAATGAGGAAAAATGTCTTAAATTTTGCAATAATTTTGGAATTTCAATGTAAGAAGTTGTTTTCAACGTAGTTCAATGAATCATAAATCACTTTTGCAGCCTTTGTCAAGACTTATGTTTTGGTTATTACTGGAGATGAGAAAAAAACTTAAGCTAATGTATTGCATGCGATTCGCCATCAAAATGATTGATCTATGAAACACATGGTTTTGAGGTTAAATATTTCTATTTCCAATTTATTATTTTTTATTCATTTCACTACAATGTAGCAAGGCCAGCAATATTATATTATGTAATTAAAATTCATAAAAGGAAATAATTGTGAAAGAATAGTAATGCGGGGGTAATAGTAGTCCAGAGGAGATAAAATAAAATTAATGCCAATTAAAAAAGTAAAACTTACTAAGTTACCTAGTTAATCAATTAATCATGCAAATGTCAATTCTTAATTTCCCTCGTCTGCGTCTGTCCCATTCAAGGATGATTCAACAGTATGCATGAGTGAGTACAGCATGAGTAAATACCATTTATGGAGAAAGTGAAAGGCAATTTTTGGATAGGACTAAATGATGCAAAACTGACTCAAAGCATTAGTTTACAAAATAATCCCAAAACCAATAAGAAGGAAAGGACACCCACTGCACGTGATTGGAACTTGAAGCGTGAAATGAAAAGATGTGAGCTTTATTTGCATCTTCTCTTTCGATATTTAATCCTGAATGTGCAACTTTTAACCAAAGTGAAAGTGCTTGTATTGGAAAGGGAACTACCTTGATCAAAGCCTACTGACAAGGGACAAGGCAAAAAGGGGAGTTTTACGAAACTTAAAATGTCAACGCTTTCTATAATTTGAATTTAAATCATTCAGCTTCAATGCCAATACGATTTTTAAACAAAGGTGCGATTAGGATAAATTGAAAACGATTAGCAAAGCTCAAAATTTCAGGTATTATTTTTGGATTGAGAGTAGTAAAATTATGGGATTCCAGATTTGAAAGTGGATGAACCTCCTGAATAAAATGGATCGGTCCGTAGAAAGTCCGGGGATTTCCCAAGTTTACTCAAACTGTCATTGTGCATTTGATGAAGGCATAAGTACCTGGAATTTTTCCTTCAGAATCGATTTGCACCAGTCATTCTCAAAGAAACTAGATACGGCGAAGGAGAGAAAGGGAAAACGTTGAAATTTGGAGTTGGATGATTGAAAATAGTCAAATTAGGGGGAGGAATCGACATTCGACTTTAATAGGTCCTGCACACGTGATGAGAGAAATTAGAAAACTCGATCCAGATGCGAAGTAAAGTGGATGGAAAGTAAAGTGATAAGAACTTGAACTTTGTTCGGTCTTTGTTCGTCCATCTTAAATTCAAATTCCTTCAACGTACTTCTGACGTGAGACACTCAGGTACTTTGTGAAGACAAGGATGGGAATGGGGAGAACCTCCAACAAAGGGCAGTGAGCATCCAGCCCATACTTTCGGGCTACTATAAAAGTCCCCGTCCTCCACTGCTCCAGTCATGTTCCAGAGGTCGACTTGCGAAGTCTACCTTTCTCCGGAAATCCGAACTTGATTTGATTTCTCTCTCACTTTGAGAATATTTCTGAAGTTGGATTCCGAACCGAGCAAAAAGCCCAAACCTTGCTCAAACATTCCAGGAATTCTGGAATCATTTTTGGCTAACTTAACAAACTAGCTAAAACTTTTACCTACAGCTGCTGCAATTTTGAAAAGTAAGTCTTCTTGGATTTGCCAAAACAGCTTCCAAACAATTTCAACTTTATTTATTTATTTCCTACCATGCCAGTTCCCTGAAAACTTAATTATTTTGACATTTACTCTTTTCACTTTAAGAATACGCCACTGTCAAAATGGGTGACTCTAATGCACCCAGTCACAGTGGATGTAGCCGAGCCCGAGCCCGTACCCGCGGTCACTCTCCGGCTGGCCCTCCCTCACCAGACCCCCGCACTGATCATGCGTTTACAAATAGATGGAGTCACCCCCCTTTTCCGGAGCCGCCTCAATTTGAAAACATTTTCTACACTCCTCCTGAGGTCACCGACAAGGAAGGGAAGATGGGGAGGGAAATCATCCTCCGTGCTAACTACTTCCGGTTGACATTACCTTTCAACTGGAGTATCCGCAAATCCCTACTTGCTTTGAAATTGCAAGAAATGGGGCCACACTTTTTTGATCCTGATGCTGCAATTATGCTTCCCGAGAAGAAATTGGAGTTATGGCCGGGTAAGAAAAAATAAGAAGTTATTTATTTAGTTTTTCTCATTTTACCCCAACATTTGATATATTCGGAAATTTAATTAAAATTATTTCTTCTTGTTCGTCGGAACACAGGTTATATCACTTCGATGAGAACCCACGAGCATGGGAAGCTTCTCCTTTGCGTTGACACCACCCACAACGTCCTCAAAATCATTCGGGCCATTGAGAAGACCGGTGACTTCCGTGATGACGACGGAGCTCGAAATGCAGCCATTCTCAAGGATCTGAAGGACACGGTTGTGATGACCACGTACAACAGGAAGACCTACATTGTTGATGACATCGACTTCAAGCTGTCGCCCAATTCAACTTTCGACTGCAGCGGGAGGAGCGTCTCCTATGCAGAGTACTACAAGGAGAAATATGGGGTCACTATCACGGATTTGGAGCAGCCACTGATTGTCGCCCGTCCAAGCAAGAAAGATAAGTTCAAGCTGTCCAGTAGATCCTGGACCTGGAACGGAGAGCTAGAGAAAATTATGCTGGTTCCGGAACTCTGCCGATCCACTTACCTCACAGAGCTCGCCAAGTACTTGGATCAAATGCCCAATGATAAAGTGAAGGCCATTGAGGAATTCGGCAGGCGTCTCAGGTCAAACGAAATTGTAAGTCATTTCGTTATATTCATAGATTATTTTTTTTAAATTCAATATTAAAGAAAGAAATTCATAGAATTATTAGTAAATGACAATTAAAACTCATTTTCTCCTTTTTGCTTTACAGATTCGGATAGATTTTGGTAATAGGGGACTCGAATTTGATGATAAGCTGATGGAACTCATCGGAAGAGTGCTTCCACGAGAGAGCATTTTGTTCGCCAAGGGAACTCAGCCTGTTGATTCTAGAGGGGACTTTGCCACGGCATTCATATGTAAGTTAAATTAATTTAACCCCTTAATTAGTCATCTGCAAAGCTTTCAAAATTTACATATAGCAATGATTTTAAAATCTGTCATTTTTTTATATTTCAGCTCAGCAAATGTTATCTGCAGTTCAATTAACCGATTGGGCTATTCTTGTGCCCCAGGACGCTGCAGGTTTCGGTGTGGAATATTTGACGCGCGCCCTAGTCAAATGTGCGGCTGTTCTCGGCATGAGAATTGCTTATCCCAAGAATATGTAAGTCACCCCATTCGAATTATTATTGATAATATGTAATTAATAATTAATTATCCGACAAGGTGTCATTAATTTGTTTGGTAATTAATTTTGTCCCTATTTTAACTATTTCAGACTTAATCTTCCTAATACGGAAGGCCAAACTTACCGTCGCTCCTTGGAGGAAGTGGTGAAGAGGCAGCCAAACATCCAAATGATCTTCGTCATTCTTCCCCATAACAAGCCGGACTTGTATGCTTCGGTGAAAAAGCATCTTGCCGTCGAGCTGGGCATTCCTAGCCAGTGTTTCCTTTCCAAGAATGTTGACTGTAAAGGTCTCATGTCCATCGCCACAAAGGTCGTTATCCAGATGAACGCCAAGCTGGGAGGGGAGCCATGGTCAGTGGAGCTTCCACTGAGGAACACTATGTTGATTGGCTTCGACGTCTACAAAAGGGAGGAGGAGGCCGGGGGAGGGACTATTGGGGCAATGGTAGCCACTTTCTCTCCCAAATTTAACAAGTTCTTCAGCACCACATCCACGTACAATGATGCTGGAGGGAAGCTTTCTAGGAATATACAAGCAGACGTAAAAAGTGAGTGGTTAATGAATTCAATTGACATTTTTGCTTTAAAATAATAGTTATAAATTTCATTTCCAAATTATTTTGTAAACTAACCATGGGTAATTTTGTTTTGTTGCAGAATGTCTTGTTGCCTATCAAGAGGAGAATAATGGCGAGCTTCCGGAAAAGATTTTCATGTACAGAGATGGCGTGGGGGAAGGTCAACTTAAAATGATTCACGAGGTCGAGGTAACCCTGATTAAGGTGAGTTCTACAATGCAGTAGTAATTTAATAATATTTAATTGAGTTGTCACGAAAGTTCAAAATATTTAACATTTTTTGTTTCCATTTTCTACAGGAGGAGTTGAGCAAAGTATACTCATCCAAAGGATTATCGGCTCGAGGGCTGACCTACATCGTCGTGAGCAGAAGGAGCAACACGAGGCTGTTCGAAATTAAGGGACCTTCTCATGATAACCCACCTCCAGGGACAGTGGTGGACACCGTGGTCACCCTCCCCGAGAGATACGACTTTTACCTCGTCTCCGACCACGCTCGCCAAGGCACCGTCACTCCCTCCTACTACAATGTGCTCTGCAACGAGTCCGGTTTGGCTGTGGATAAGATCCAAGTGATAACCTACAAGCTGTGCCACATGTACTTCAACTGGTCCGGAACAATCACCGTCCCTGCCCCATGCCAATATGCTCGGAAGCTCGCCTTCATGACTGGAACGGCTTATGCTGGAGAGTCAAATGAGAAGCTGAGCAAGCTCCTTCACTTTCTCTAATTTAATGTTGATCTTGTATTAATTGTACAGTTATGCATGTCCTTTGTCCAATAAAATAATAGCAGTTAAACTTAAGCCGTCGTCAGCCAAACCAAATTAATGAAAAATGTCCTCCTGCATCATTCTCACTTTGCCCCAATACACTTACAATAAGAAACTAAACTTTGCTTATGGATTTCACTAAATTCCGCAAACCAATTAATTATGAATTAAGTCATCATCATGATTTTTTTTAAACTCAAGTTTTTTTTATTGCGAGGATAGCACACACAAGAAGTGTACAGTTTACAAGAAAGAGACGCGTTATGTTTTTTGAAGACCAGCCAGTATCATTTTATGTATATTATTTTTTTCAGCGTTAAATGTTAAATACTAATTGATTATATTTTCATTCTACATAGCAGCACGTTTAACAATTATCCGTTAAATATATATATTTTAAATTATATCATAATATAACATATTTGTCATTGTCATCATCATCATTATTGTATCCAGCAGACACAACAACTGCTATATACTTATCTATAATTGCTTATCATAAGATAACTTTTAATGATCCATTATATCATATCATTATCATAGCAACAAGGTTGACCTCTTAACATTTTTTTAAAAACAAATGTCATCATCATCAATGTCACAATATAAGAGTAAATGTACTTACCTATATGACAATGAATTTTTTTTATTGTAACTCTCAGCAGCGCAAAGATTGTTTCAAAAGCGGTTATTATTTTTAGTTGTGTCCTTTTTTGTA
>JAQGAG010000919.1:0-12080 GCA_034696835.1 Lepidocyrtus lignorum
TTGATTCACGCGTTCGAAAGTTATCGTGCGCACAGACAGACAGACAGACAGACAGACAGACAGACAGACAGACAGACAGACAGACGGGCATCCAACTGATCGCTATACTAGCTTTCAGCTACGTAATAAACCTCAACCTTTGAAACAAATTAATGCTGGAGCATTTATACAAGGAAGGCGGACTAGAAACTAAACACGTGAGCCATTGATCGTGGCTTGTCACACCTGCACAGTGTAACCTTTTATACTCGAAGGGACATGTTCACAAAATTACTTGAAAAAATGAAAGAAATACACCAGTTTGCGCCATTGTGGTTTCTTCTGTTTCTGTCAAAATGGGGGGGAGTGACCTCCAACAAATCAGACACTTTCTTCTGGAAATGTGTTACTTCAAAATTCAATTCTGACTATATACAATGTGATGTTTTTAACATAAAATTTGGAACGTGCGTTCAGAAAAATATTGTTTCTATTCCCATCAATGCACAAAATGATGGATCCGGTGGGATTGAGTGCAGTAGTAATTTTCCAGTTGGAATATCACTTCAAGGATATCAGGTTATTAAATACGATCAAATTTAATTCTTTTCTTAAAAAAATATTTTAGTTGAAACAAATCCGAACTAAATCATTTGCGGTTTTTAGCTGGACGACTTCACCAAAACAAAATTTATTCGGAGGTTGGAAACAACTGTCGGAACTTTTCGTTTTACAGCACGCTTAGCCTTAGATAGTATGAAGGCATCAACGATGGTAAAAGTATTTCTTCTTGACAATCCGGAGGAGCACGTGACATTCTTCATATTTAGGCCTGGTATTCAAACTGACAAAAAGGATAATGCAAATTTCCATTAACTAAAAATTAGTCACTACAATTTACTTCAAAATTAAATCCGACAAAAAACTATTGAATTTTTAAAAGGCGGAAAACTCTTCTCAGCAAATCTAAAGCCGGAGCCATTTCTCCGACAACATAATTATACTTCGGCCCCATTGCTAATGACTCATATGACATTAGATCTGCCATGTATTCCAAATGATCCAAAAGTATGGCCCGTACTTCAATCTCCATTCGGTGTGCAAAGCTTGAATACTTCTTTTTATTATGAGGTTGGACCAAGAGACTTTACTCCGGTTATAGAAATTCTCCCAAATTCCTACCCATTGGACCACTCTTTCTTCTTTTATGATTTTACTGGAAAATATACTTGCAAAGCAGAAAATAATCTTACCGGCAGCCTCGAAGAAACCGTGGAATTTGAAGTTCAACTTCCACCAGGTAAGTTATAAATAGGTACCAGCATAAGCAATCAATTTTGAAATTTTGCTAACAGGATTTTTTTATTTGAAGAAATCATTTTTGAGCCACAAACCGAAAAAGTTTACCTTTTTAAGGGCTCTGACCTCCAAATTGAATGCAAGACCTACAAATCACTAGGGGGTTTATGCCTTAAAGGTTTGTTCAGGGGGGAAGTAGTTGACACGGATCCGAGAATAAAATATGACTATCGCCGTGTGTCGTTAGCGGGGCCCAAATATCTTGCAAGAAATGCTAATGTTGGAGACTCAGGAAGGATTGAGTGTAGGGCGGGGGGTCAAGTTTTGAAAACTTGGATAATTAAAACGCTTGGTAAATAATTTATATTGCGTAATTTTTACCACCAATTATTACTTTTATTTACAAGATTTAAAAATGTGCAGATATTCGGAACAACGCAATCCTACAAATAAATACGCTACCAAATAACAAAATAATTTGTCAGTCAAGCATCTTCCCCATATCAAGCATGACCCTCCGACAAACATTCTGCCAGGGGGAGGTAGAGTGTAAACTGAATGAATTTTGTCTAACGGAAAAGGTGAGTAATAAATTTAAATGAGGTTTAAAACTATATTTAATCCGTTATTCTAAAACAATTGCAACAATAAACTTTGTAACAGGAAAGAATCAGAAGCATCTACAACAAGAGTTCATGTGAAGCTATAACAAACTCAAAGTTTTGTAGTGGTGCGAATCAAACTGCTTCACTTTGTTTGGGGCTGCCTCAAGAAATGAGTGATGGCTTACTTTCACAAGGCATGATCCGTTGCTCTGCCGGGGCCTATTCATATACTGCAAAGTACTTTGTTGGATTTGATGGGAAGTTTTGTAAGATATTTTTTTATACCAATTTATGAAATCGCAATTTGTTTTTATTAGCATTAAAATTACTTTTAAATTTAAAAATAAAGAAACTCTATAAAAAAAAATTAGTTCTTCATCTTCATGTAAAATAGACACGGATTGGACTGAAGCACCATCAGATGCCTTAATCGAGTTGTCCGTTCCAAATCGGACGTTGTACGCTAACAACGTTTACACATTTGGTTGTAAAGCAACACGATTTTTTTCAGATGGGAAGTTAGAATGGGCGCTTCGCGGAAGGGATGGCATCGAAATTGCTCTATTGGATGGTATGCTCAAACATCATTAATCTATTTGGTGTTAGTAAATTTGCTTACTTACTTCGTTAACTTGATTTGGTTCCAAAACACATTTTTTCTTTCATTACAAAGAATATAATTATTAAACAAACTTTTGGCATCTTTAGGATTCGAAGGTATTTGGCAAAAGCTACTATACTGATTCCTGGTCCGTCATTAAAACGAATTCTACTGTATTTTAAATATTTTAATGCTGATACTTTAAAACCAATGTGCCGACTTGAATGTAAATTTTAGATTGTTTAATTCGAAATCAAGTTTGTAAGTGTTGTGGACCAGTCATAAATTCATGCGTTTAAACAAAAACTATATAGGAAAGTATTCATAAAAAATCCCAATTGTTTACATCTTTTGATTTTTGCAGAAGGCATAACGGATGTACGCGGAGTTTACGCGTCAGAGCTGGACTACAAACTGTACACGGTCAGAGAAAGCAAGATTAGAATTTTGGATTCAAGTGAGTATGAAATCATCTGCAAGGTACCAATGTGGAACTCGACCAAATGGGCTTGGACAAAAAAGCATATCATAATTGAAGGTATATAATATAATCGTCGGTGATATGCTCCTTTCTCTTAAGTCAACTCGAATCGTAATGCAGCAAACACTTAAGTCATTTTAATGCTGATTTTGCAATCACTTAACTCGTTTTAAAATTTGCTATAACGGAATAAGCAATGGAAACGACTTTAGTGATTGTACAATCCGCTTGAATTGACTTACCTAAGTGCTTGGCGCATTCAGATTCGAAGTGATTTAAGCGTTTGAGTCTCTATAATAGTCGCTATGCGTCGTATTGTAGAAAACATTTAAAAATTATAATTACATTTAAAAAGACGAAAAATTATATTTATTATGATTTAGTAACAGAAAACAAATTTCCAATCCTGGAAATTGTTATAGCTTGTGTATGTGTACCAATTACAATTTGCCTCATGGGAATCATCTGTTACATAATCTGGAGACGGAGAAGAGCTAAAGTAAGGGCAAAATTATTATTTTTCTCATCAACAATTCTCAGGAATTAGTCGATAGACGTCGAGCAAACAAGCCAGATTCACTATTATGCTAGTTACCAATTTTTTTTTAAATCCTCCCATATAGGAACGGCGGGACTTGACAGAAGAGGATACTTCCGGGCTTCTGTCCTAATTGTAAAATCTGTAAAATTTTAAAATTGACTAAAAACAAAATAAATTGATCATAATTAATAGAATACCGTAGCTGAAAACAAAACTACTGAATAATAAATTGATCATAATTAATAGAATAACGTTGCTGAAATCAAAACTACTAAATAATAGGAATGATACTGGCTATTTTCTAAAAATTAAGTTTTAAAATCGCGAAAAAATCAATTAATAATACTTTAAGCAGTGATTTTTCAGTGACTATCATACCAACAGAAGCTAAACATAGCTTGTTAAACTCGCCAGTAAAAATGCTTTCTTTTAATACCCCACTCAATATGCCTTGTGATTTAAAAAAAGTAATGACCTTGACCCTTGACCCCTTTCCAGTGATCGGATTTCCTCCAAATGCAATACCGTCTGTACTAGTAACTATATATAGCTACATATAATATTTGAACAAAATTGGTCCACGCGTTCTAAAGTTATCGTGCCTACAGACAGACAGACAGACAGACGGACATCCAATCGATCGCTATACTAGCTTTCAGCTACGTAATAAACTATTAACTTAATGGTTCTATTTGTATTTTTGCTATTATGACATTAATAGATAAATCTCAAAATAAAATGCCTGAAATTTAAACCTGAAAGTGGTCGTTCCCGATGTTGCAATTTGAAACATAATCCGAGCGTGTATTAAATTAAATATTTACATTATTACCGGTCGCTTGACTGGTATTGGGATGATGGGAAGATTTGGATCATTCGTTCATCATTAGTCATGGGTATTTTACAATGGGCAATACTAT
This sequence comes from Lepidocyrtus lignorum, assembly GCA_034696835.1. Classification (NCBI taxonomy): domain Eukaryota; kingdom Metazoa; phylum Arthropoda; class Collembola; order Entomobryomorpha; family Entomobryidae; genus Lepidocyrtus; species Lepidocyrtus lignorum. Next base: position 4,427 of record JAQGAG010000919.1, read on the forward strand.
TTTTTGTGGCGTTTAAGCTTTTATTTTGCATATGGCATTTGTAATGGACGGATTAAGCTGAAATTTAGTTTATAAAGCAAATGGAATACAAGGATTCTGATTATGAGGTCAAAAGGGAGCTGGGATCTTTTGAACTTTCCCCAAGGGGTTGCTCTACCTTGAAGTATATTGATGCATAGATTAAGCTGAAATTTAATTTACAAAGCAAATGACATACGGGGAAGCCGATTTTGAGGTGAAACGTATATCCATCAAATCTATCTTGACAAATGTCATTTTTTATTGTTTTTATCATTAAGGGATGGCCAACTAGCATAATAAACGACTGGTCATTTTAACGTTTTGCGATAATTATTCAAAGATCTGTTTCGTTTAGATGGCGGAACTCTGTGCTATACAGTAAAATTTTAAACATGAAAGTATGGCTTAGGAACGATTACAGATGCATCCGATATAACTGATATTTACGATATCGTATATGTAAAGACAAATTCTCATCGTACCAATATAAATAGTTTGTTTGTCAGGCAACAACAAAGCTATCTATCTAAGGGTTTGACCGAGATCACTGATACAGACCGACGTGCAAGCACAAACCTATAATACGCTTACAGCTTCGAAAAAATAAACGAACACATATATTGCATTAGACCGGCAAACCGCATTATTATCTACAAATAATGACTCAAAACAAATATGTTAATACAGGCGATAACACACGGCATGACACAATGTTAGAAATAGGCGGATTGCTGTGCTGTATTAAAAATTAATACGCATGGCTTTTTTTATATCTACATCCAAATACCATGACACCATGGCTGCATAAATATTTGAGTTTTTTGACTAACATGTACCATTGACTGTATGACTGTAAGGAATAATGGGTAACGACCGTAGATTATGTATTCGCGTCAGTTACTTTTTCTTTGAGAGCTGTGTCAAATAACATGCAAAAAAATAAGCCTGAAAAGTTAACATTTTAGCCATTTTTTGTATGAGTTATTTTAGACGGAATATATATATTTTAAACGGTACATCCTTGTAATCCCATGAAAAATCAATTCCAAAAATGGCACAGTTACCACGATTTATGTTCCTTCTGTATTTTATGATTGCATCGACATGGCTAGTCTCTAACTGTAGCACTTCAGAAAGCTTTTTTAGAAAATGTGTTTCCTCAAGTTTTAATTCTCGGTATATACATTGTGATGGGATTAATATAAAAAATGGAACTTGTGTCGAGGAAAATATTGTTTCCGTACCAATTAGCCCAGAGAACAGTCGCTTTGTTGGGGTTGAGTGTAGCTCTGACTCTCCGATCGAAATACTCTTCAAAGGATATCAGGTTTGAGAATATCTAATTTAAATACAATTTAAATTTTCCATTGTCCATGGCACTTTAGCTGAATCCTTTTGTAGCTATCAGTTTGGCATCCGTCGTCAGTTCGTGTGACATTAGTGACAACATAAACCTGGACCACTTTCTTTCAAATTTCTCAGATAGCTAACTAATAGTGTATAGCTAAATATTTAATTGCAAGAACGGGATAGGGAATTCATTCACTCGAAAATAGTCAATTTCTTTTGGTAGATTTAATTTCAGATACGTTATTAGTCTTATTAGCAGTTGCTCAGACTAATATTAGGATTACAGGAAAAAATTATAAGTCGTCGTCATTCGCCATTCAGCCCGATAGTTAACGACATCTACGACGATTTTTTCGGCGTCTAAATCTTCATTTATCATATGGATTTTTTTTTCGGTCAGGAATAACTAACTAGTATAACGAACAACTGCTAACTTAATTATGTTAATTTATTCTAATGACTAACGACAGGATCACTGCATTCCTTTAATTATGATTATTTTTTATAATCATGTTGTTTTTAGTTGGACAATTACATCAAAACGACATTTAATCGGAGTATGGCGAATAAATCAGGAATTTATCGGTTTACTGCTCGCCTAGATTTAAACAACATGAGAGCGTCTAGGATGGTAATAGTACGTCTTCTTAACAGTATCACGGAGCACGTGACATTTTACATCTATAGGCCGGGTAACCAAAAATTAACAAATATTATAATTATAGCAAATTTGTAAAATGTCAATTCACATTACAAAATATTTTCAAAGGTGAACAGCTGTTTTCAACAAATTTAAAGCCGGAGCCATTTCTTCTACAACACAACTATACTAACACGCCATTCCAGATGACTCATTTGACATTAGATTATTTACCGTGTATTCCAAATGATCCAAATGTACGGCCCGTAATTCAAACACCATTTGAAGTGCAAAGTTTAAAAATTTCATTTAGTTATTATGGTGGACCAATTCCATTATTTTGCCCGTATATTGAAATCGTTCCAAATTCTTATACTGCGGACAACGGTTACTCCTTTTTTGATTTTTCTGGAAAATATATTTGCAAAGCAAGAGACAATCTTGCCAATACAGATGAAGAAATAGCAGAATTTAAAGTTCAACTTCCACCAGGTAATATTTTTAATTCAAGGCTATTAAGGCCAGAGTCCGTTTTACACGAACGTTTACTAGCAATATCATTTTCTGATTTTAGATATAATTTTTGAGCCACAAATGGACAAAGTCTACCTTTTTAAGGAATCCGATCTTCAAATTGGATGCAAGATATATAAGTCACCTCAACCTCCACACCTGAAAGGGGTTTTCGGAGGGATTGTAGTTGATACTGACACTGATCCTGATAATCATGATGACTATCGCCGTGTGTCATTGTTAGGGCCTAAATTTATAGCCAGAAATGCTAAAGTTGGTGACTCAGGAAAAATACAGTGTATAGCAGACGGTCGTGTTTTGAAAACCTGGATAATCGATACTCTGGGTAAATACGTAGTTCAGTGTATAGTTTGCGACGAAGAAATATATCAATTTATGTATTCAATTAAGAAAAATTTGTTAATCTTATTTACGTACGACTAGATATCCGGAACAACTCAATCTTGCAATTGAAGAAACTATCGAATAACAAAATAATCTGCCAGTCAAGCTCCTTTCCTTTGTCAAAAATGCATCTACAACAAACGTTCTGTCAGGGGAAGGTGGAGTGCAGACTGAATGAATTTTGCCTTACGGAAAAGGTAACTAAAAAACTGAAACGAGTTTAAGCATACCTTTATAATGATAAATTAAAAAGCCATAATTTCTGTGATAGGAAAGGATTCGAGACCTCTACAACAAGAGTTCTTGTAAAGTGATAACAAGTTCAAATGTATGTGAAAGCCCCTCTGATGGAAACGACATAAGTTCACTTTGCCTTACGCTATATCAAGAAGAAAGCCAAGGGCTATTTTCACAAGGCATGATCCGTTGTTCTGCTGGGCCCTATTCATATACAACTAAATATTTTGTTGGATTTGACAGCGAGCTTTGTAAATATTATGCTCATTAGGTAGTAGGCTCCTATTTAAAAGTAAATATTTTCTTAATGTATTTAATGTTTGATAGACCTGGATTGGACAGAAGCACCGATAGAAGCTTTAATCAAGTTAAATGTTCCCAATAAGATTCTGTATGTCAACCAATCCTACACATTTTCTTGCAAAGCCACACGATTTTTTTCAAATGGAAAGTTGGAATGGACGCTTCGGAGTAAGGATGGAATCGAAGTTATACTTTCAGATGGTGAGTTTTAAGCTTTCACTAAGTAGAAAATCAAAAGTGAAACTCTTGTAAATTTACAGAATAGATTATTAATTTGTATTTACGTCAGCTAGGGTTAAATAACATCCATGGAAATTTTTGTTATAGCCTACGTAACTGACGTACGCGGAGTGTACGCATCAGAATTGGACTATGAGTTGTACACGGTTAGAGAAAGCAAGATTAGAATGATTGAAGCTAATGAATACCAAATTGTTTGCAAGGTTCCCATGTGGAACTCGACCGAGTGGGCTTGGACTCAAAAGCCGATCAAAGTTGAAGGTACCAAAGAACCAGTATGCGTTGATATAACTCGAATTAAAACTCAATTTGTATTGATCTGGCTATAATTCGATTTTGTGTGTATGTTAAATTATGCCTAATATTATTTCAGCAAATTGTAACCCAAAAATAGTCATAATTCTTTTATACTTGGAGCACTTGCGTTGTTTCTTACAATGATTTTCTGGGACGATTTTTTTTATCTAGAAAAGAATTTTCCAACACTGACAATTGTTATACTGTTAGTAGCGTTTGCTATTGCCTCTACGGGAATTATATTTTCCATAATCTGGAGATATAAAAGGATTAACGTAAAATATTCATTTTTGTGTAAAAAGTTAAAAAATATGGTTTCTTTTATTGAAAGTTAATTATATCACAAGTTAAAAAATAACTCCAAAGGAACTTCGAGACTTGACAGAACAAGAGGTAACAAATTTTCGTCATGGAGACTCAGATAACTGGTCTACAACGGAAACAACACTAGGACTAGCGGACGGTATCCCCTTTAACGACAAACTTGAAATTCCAAGAGAAAAGATTACAATTTGTAACTCGTTAATTACAATGTATTTAATTGCATAATATATTTCAGAAAATGGTTTTTGCCTAACATAATACATACGTAATTTACTCTGTAGACAAGGAACACATATTAGGCCAAGGTGCATTTGGAGTTGTGTATAAAGGTCATGTAGACGGAATTTCCAGCGACGTTGCAATTAAAACCTTGGCCATGGACTGTGGCGTGACGGCATTTAAAAGCTTTTTAAGTGAATTGAAAATATTGATTTATGCTGGAAATCATCCTTGCATCGTGTCATTGTTTGGAGCTTGCACAGAGAATATTCGACAAAGTAAGTCTAACTTAAGACTTAAAATCAACAGTTATTACGTAGCTAAAAGCTAGTATAGCGATCGATTTGGCGTCGGTCTGTCCGTCTGTTCGCACGATAACTTTCAAACGTGTTGATCAATTTCGTTCAAATTTGGTATGTAGGTATATATCGTTAATAGGAAGAACTGTATTGCATTTGTATGGAATCCGATAACTGGAAGGAGGTCAGGGGTCAAGGTCGTTAATTTTTTTTAATGACAAGGTATATTGAGTGGGGTATTAAAAGAAAGCATTTTTACTGGTGATTTTAACAAGCTATGATTAGTTTCTGCAATTGTTATAGTCACTGAAAAATCACTGCTTAAAGCATCAATAAAGCTTTTTTTTGGATTTTTAAAACTTTTCAACTTTTGTAACATGGCCACTCTCATTTGTATTTTCAGTAATTTGGTAGTTTTGATTTCAGCTACGTTATTCTATTAATTATGACCAATCTATTTAAATTAATTTCTTTCTAACATGGTCATATTTGAACTTTTACAGAATCTTTGTACATTGTAATGGAGTTCTGCATAAATGGAAACTTAAAAGCATACATAAAAGGATTAAGGGAATCCTTTGTCAATCTCATTGAGAATGATGAATACATCGGCTGTGAGGAATATTTGTAAGAACAGGGAATCCGTTTTTGTATTTTTATGCTATTTTTATCTATATTATCTTGAACCAATTATATATGATTTATTACGAAGCTGTAAGCGTAGTATAGATTTACCCTTGGACGTCCGTACGCGCTCTAGCGTCTAAACGCATTGACCGATGTTATTCAAATTTGGCGTGGAGGTTTAAGTGGTCATTTGTAAGAACTGCATTGTTTTTGGGGTCAATCGGATCACGGGAAGTGGGTTAAATGTCAAAGTCGTCATACGGGGGGATCATATAGCAAATTGGGTATCAAAAGAAAGGATTTAGATTGCAGATTTCAGTGGTATATGTTTCATAAGTGTCAGTGACATAGTCACTGAAAAATCACTGATTAAAAAATTCAAAATTTGAATTTTCAACAAATATTTGAATATTATGTATTCTTATCGTTCAAAAACCTTAAACCTTACAGGTACGTCATTGCAATTAAAATCATCTAATTACGTACCTGTAAGGCATGTATATGTATTGGTTTTGACACTTATCCGTCTGCCTGTCCGTTCGTCTGTCCGTGCGCGCTCTAGCATCTAAACGCACATACCGATTTTAGTCAAATTTGGCACGGTAGTACAAATGGTAAATGGCAACAACCCTATTGTTTTTGGGGTTAATCAGACCACGGGAAAAGGGTTTAAGGTCAAGGTCATATATTTTCTCAAATGACATGATATAGTAAATGGGGTATCAAAAGAAAGGATTTTGATTGCTGATTTCAGTGGTACATGTTTCATCAGTGTCAATTACATAGTCACTGAAAAATCACTGGTTAAAATATTCAAAATTTGAATTTACAACGTTGTGGTGGCAAATTTGTGGTGGCGATACCATACATCTAGTATTAGTATACGGTATTTAATATGCAAAGTCGCATAACAAAAGCATATCTTGTGCGATTAATCCGATCACCGGAAGTAAGTGGGCCAAATAAGTTCAGATCATCATTTTTATTACTCTATGAATCAAATCGAAAGATGGCATTTTGCTTTTGCTGATTAAAATAATGTTAATAATAATAATTTAGTACTATTATACAGTACAGGCTATATGATAATTTGCATAAAGATATACATAATTTAGTTCATATGACTTACAGCTACGTTGTTGTATTACAATCAATTTATTAGTTAATTAATCTGAATCCTGAACCCGAAGCAACCCTGAACAACATTGAACTAAAATTTTATTAGATCAAATGAAGCCGATATGACGACAATTACACTTATAGAATGGGCCTCACAAGTTGCTAACGGGATGGAATTTCTGGCCGACAAAATGGTAAAAAACAACAAAAAAATTTTCTTGAAAGGATCGAAACAAGTTATTATGTTGTCTAATGCATGATTGAAGATTGTACATGCTGATCTGGCTTGCCGAAACGTGCTCATTGACCACAATAAAAACGCAAAAATTTCGGACTTTGGTCTCTCACAACGGCTTTCTGACTACAACAAGTTCATTAAAAAGAAGAAGGAGCCCCTCCCCTGGCGATGGATGGCTATTGAGGCTTTGCAAGAGATGAGGTTTTCAACTCAGTCTGACGTGTGGGCTTTTGGTAGTAATGTATAGTAATAATTTCAATTTTGCTAATTAGAATTAAAACCAGTTTAAACAACAATAATTATAAATTGTTCCGTCAGGGATTTTACTATGGGAAATTTTCTCTCTTGGGGATATTCCATATCCTGGTCTATCATGGCATTCCACGTTTATAGAACAACTCAAGTGTGGTATGAGACCACTTAAACCAATGTATTGCACGGATTTAATGTAAGATATTTGAACACAATTTATTAACTGGAGACGCCCATAATTAAGTAAAGTTTAATAATGTGTTCGTTTCTCTAAGATATGCTACAATGCAAAGCTGCTGGAAGGAACAAACCGAAGACCGGCCATCATTTGGTTTGATTAGTCAGCAGTTTCAGGAGTTGTTAGCAGTGCTTGAAAAGAAGTACATCACACCAGAAGTAAGTTTATTACGTAGCTGAAAGCTAGTAATGCGATCGATTTGGCGTCCGTCCGTCTGTCTGTCCGTCTGTGAGCACGATAACTTTTTAACGCTTAGACCAATTTCGTTGAAATTTTGTATATAGGTATAGATCGTTAAAAGAAAGAACGGTATTGCATTTGGGGGGAATCCG
>JAQGAG010000920.1:0-12074 GCA_034696835.1 Lepidocyrtus lignorum
AATGGTCAGTATCGTTTTTACTATTTAGTAGTTTTGATTTCAGCTACGTTATTCTATTAATTATGATCAATTTATTTCAAACTTTTTTCCTAGCAAGTTTTGATGCGTCCGACTTACTTAAGTTGATGCATTTTATTTTCTACTCTCGAATTTTATATCATTTACTTAAACTCAAAGAGAGGGAGAACAACAGTCATATAAATAAAATGGTCAGTGGTACTTGGTACTGGTACCAATTTACGAGGAATGGGTCTAGGCTCTTCTCGCCAAGCTGTCTTGGCCAGGAATGACATGGATGAGTAGAAAAAAGGATGAGAAGAAGCTAGCGAAGCGAGGAAGAGAAAATAGAGGATCAAGTTGATGGGCAGTTTGAGCTATTGCGATGTGTGGAGAAATGAATAACTCAAAGCCTTTTTAAGGCCTGACAATTCACGAAATGTCGAGTGAATGAAGCCATGTATAAATATTCCAAGTTTTTATTTCGATGATCTGTATTTTGGGGAAAGGTTTGTAGTTATTTGGAACGTGGAAAAATGGTTGGACTCGGATGTCCAGTTCCGACAGTATGCATATTGCATAGGTAGGTAGGTATATATTTATCCATGGACAAGTGAATTGGTTAGAAGAATGATGTGGATCGTAGTCAATCATTCAGTCAGCCAATTTTTTTTCCTCACTCACATAAACCAAAATGGGAGGAAGGGGTGATCTACGACAAAGTGGCTCATAAATTCTAGATTACTTTTTCTGTAAAAATGGGAAGGTGAAACCTATCATGTTTATATTTACTACTTCACTTTAAAATTACTGGAGAAAATGGTCTTCAACATAAAAAAGTTATTTTTTCTGCCTTTGAAGTGTAAAAAGGTTACGGCCATCCTCCCACACGATAAACTCAACTGTGAAATGTCCAGTTGATCTGTATTTTATAGCAAAAGGGATGGAATGAGTTTTTGCACAATTTCCAGTGCTGAATGTTGGCCGAATGGGAGGATATCACTTGTTTTGTCATCACCATCATCGTCATTTATGTTTCTGTGAAAGTTGAAAATAGTTTGATCACGGGTCACTTTAATTTTATCAATGTTCAGCAGAGCATCAAACATTAAAAGAAAAAACTTAAAGTAGTCCAAAGGGAATTCCCCCATTTTTAACAACACTCGGTCAAATGTTGTTTTGCTCGAGGATTTAGAGGTAGAACGGTTACCAAAATTTCCTCCCGTCGCCAAATGAAAAAACGATCATCCGGAGTTAGTAATCCAATTTATTATGAACGGAACATGTTATCAGAAAGTCTTATTCTAAAGCAGATATTATATTTCGTATCATATCAAAAGACATTTTGCTCATGATTCTTGAAGCCCTAAGCTCTGAAATTGAACCTCCACAAATGGGATCCATTTTGAACAAATTTCTTTATTATTGTGGTCACCAATTTTGTTGGACTAATAGTTTAAGCTGTCACCCACACCACGGCCACGCCACCGTCTCACCGCCTAACCCAGAGTAAATGGACACGAATAAGTATAGTTTTGTAGGGGAGTGAAAGAACAAAGTAAAATATATAAGTAATATAATGAAATTCGAAAAAAGCAGGCGTCATGCATTAGGGATTATGGAAAAAATCGCTAATGGATATCCAATGTCAGTATTATACTTCTTTGCTCCTTCCTTCCGCATCCGATACAATATTACAGTAATCATATTGACCACTTAGCTAAAAGTTGGCTCAGAAAGAAAACCAAAAAATCGAATGATTCAGATATCAATTTTTTTCTTTCCTGGATCGAAAGTCGAAACACATCCAAAAAAACCATGCCATACATCAGCAGCAACAGATACATCCATACCACAAGGGAAAGCTAAAAGCTTATGTAAGTGCGTTAAGGTCGATTTACGGCCACACATTCATATCAAGTGTTGGAGTGGACGGAGGGATATGCTTTTTCGACCAACAGCACAAAATATGATCATCGGAACCGTGGTTTGTGTTGAACCGGACTGGACTGTGTTCGTCCATTTTATCTTTTTTACCCAGTTATAAATCCCGAAGATGATGATGTTGGTAGAAAATGCCCTTTCCTTTCCCTTTTGACTTTAAGCCCCATCAATTAGATAGGCATTTTGTGCGACATCAGGCAAGCCGGCAGGCAGTGAGACTCACAATCAATGAATCCAACAAACGCTGACTAGTTGACTAACTCTCAAACTAAGTTTGATCGGAGAGCTACCTAGAATCGACGTCATACCCAATATCATACACACTTTTCCTTTGAGCCAAGCCAAGGCCTTTTTAACTTTTGTTCTCTCTTTCTTCTTCGTTTTGGTTCGAGATGAGGGCAAATAAGATAGATAGATGATCATCGACATCATCATAATCATGATCAAGGTTTTTCTTTATTGCTCATATATAGAAAGCAATATTATGCATCTTTGATGATATTATGGACCCCACACGAAGATTTATGGTTTGGTGGCAGTGGTTAGTTCTGACATGACGGTGGTTCAGGGAGTGAGAGTGTAAGTGAGCGTAGTCGTTTATTAAAGAAAAAATATGGATTTTAATCATAGGCCAGAGAAACATATTAGGCCTAAGCAGGATCATATTTTATTGGATTAATATATACATAAAAATTGGTCGTCGTCTGTCAATAAACAATGTTGATGCTAGGATGACTACACGAGGGTTGCTGTATAAATCCATCAAATGAAGACGAATTGGAAGAGGAAAGCCGACAGAGTGAAGCCATGATCATTATTGCTGTATATTAAATTTATAATGTGTGCAGAATATGTATGAAGTCATGTTATATAAGTACTATAACTCTATTTACATGAAATTTATACTGTTTATGATCGTATGCTCTCGTATAGAAAAATGACTTAATCAAAGGAGAAAACAGATTGGAAATGAGACGTAGGAATTGAGAACTGAAAATAATGATAGTTTATATAGGAAATGATTAGGTACGCTGACCATTAAATTGGAATACAAAAATTAAGTTAGGGTAATCGAGCTATTAATTCCGTTTGTTTGCAGTTGCTAAAAATTGATAATTTGAAACCATCGGGAGATATAATTGAACATTTCCCAATCGTTTTTTAAATTTCCCATTTAAATATTTCTATTAAAAATAAGGTTCTTAGATAGGGTTTTCATAAGAAAAAGAATATAAAGCAAAGTGGCACGATGTTTGCGAGGAAGAAGAAAAGCAGAAGTGACTCGGTCATTGGCACATCCATCTCCGGACCCGACCCACGAAGAATTCTTATCAATACCACAATATTCTTGTTCATTCCTTATTTGGCCCCGTATTTTCTCTTCAAATCAGACAAGAGCCTTTAATGCATTTGGTTTTAAAATAAAATGCTCAACCTTTTCATATCAAACAAAATATTAAGCAAGCCTGCACTATCTACACTTACCTTTCTCAGTCAGTTTTGGCTCTGACTTAATGGACATATCATTGATGGAAGGAAGTAACGTCAAGCCAATTGATCTGCCTTTCAGTCAAAAGGATTAAAAAAACCGCAGACAATATCTCTATTACCATTGTTTTTCGGATGGCAGACCAAATAATGCGTTTTTTGACACGTTTACATTCTGTTCGCTGTAGATATTTTGTATATCGGCACTCTCAAGAATGAGGCTGAATTGAAGTGTGGTAGAGAGAAAACCGTGGATTTATGAAACAAAAAAGGGCAAAGTTTACAACTCACTTCCATTCATAGTTTTAAAGAGTTGGAGTGGATATTTGTGGGATGATACTGCAGTCCTTAAAAGGAACAAAACAAAGTTTGACTTTTCAGATAATCCAAGATGAAAATGACGAAGACGGAAGATGAACGTTCTCGAATGTAGTATTGGCACTGTTGATTCTGGTGATTTCCTTTTTTCTAAAAGAAGATATTCTTCAATATCTAAAAAAAAATATTTTTGAGTTTTAGGATCCTGGGATTTATTCAGATAGTTCGGACTTGCAGAACTGGTTAAATGAAAGCTATAGGTTGATAAAATACAAATAGTGCAAGTCATCGAATAAACCAAACCAATTAAAATTAATCCTTAATTTATTGCTTTTGATTTAAACAAAATGATTTGAATATATCTACCGACTAATCGTAAGATTAAGCTTTAGTTTTAGCTCCCAACAAGCAAGTTAGGCTCTTTCGCAGTGACGGGTTAAATTTAAGTAAGTAGGTTTTAATAAAGCTGGATTAAGTCAAGTGTCTGTTGCTTCGACATGGCACTATTGAATTTATGATTTTAATAAAAATACGCCAGCATTATTTTTTCAAGCAATAAATTTTACGTTATGAATTCCCACTGCTGCTGTTCGGAATAAAAATGTGCTTTGTAGAAAACTTGAATAGCATCAAATCGTCTATGCTTCATTAACTCCCTTTTCTCCTTCCACCCTATTCTTTTTCAGTGTGTTTTTTCTCAAAATTATTTCGAATGAATTATTTGTTTTAGCAGAGTTGAAAAGAATTCACTATATTTTTTCCGTTTCCACCAGAAGTTTTTAATTTACTTGTTCAGCCATACTTTTTCGCACTTGCCACCCTGTTTTCTTCATTAACAGACGATATTCATAAAAACAAAAGGAATACAAATGTCTTCTAATTTCCTTTCATTCCTATTTTTATGAAGTCAAAACTGCTATCACAGAATAAAAATAAATAAACATATTGATCGATGCATTTAACAGGATCTCCTCCCCCTGTAAAAAACAATAACTACAAACAGAGATAGATTTTCTGCCATTTATTGGAGTTAAGTGAAGTAAGTAGTCAAATATTATTAGTCAAACTCGATTTAATCTTTTTTGAAGTTTTTTTTACAAATTTATAAAAGTAAAAGAATAGGCTCATCTAAAAAAGAACTGCATTTAAAAAAATGCAAATTGCTTTTTTTCTTTCCCGACTCTTTAAACAATGCAATTAGTTTCAATATTAAACTTGCTATATTTCATTACATACGAGATTGGGATTAATTGAGTAAAAAAAGACAAATATATGACTATTCTCATCATCATCACACCAACACCATCTCTTTTTCATGATGATCATGATCGTGATGCAAAGTTGGCCATTTAAATGCAGTCAATGCCTTTTAATTAGACAGCGATTAAGCCCCTTCACCGTCAATTCATTTCACGGCCGAGCTGTACAAAATGAGTTTAATTAATAGAAGGAGGACCAGAGAGAAGCTGACTTTTTTACCCTTGCTTGTTCCCTTCCCATATTAAAAAAACACTCCTTGTGTTCCTTTTTTAAAGCCAAAGTCATGTAAATGTAAAATAGGTACATGCATATCATTATTACGCCATCATCACCATCCTATCCCATCAGACATGGTTTTGGCTCATTGTAGCATATGCTATAATGCAAGTAGCACTCCAAAGCATATGTAATCACTTTTTTAAACATTTTTTCTTATTTTACGCTTTTAACCTTCTATTTATATACTAGAAAAAAGCAAATTAAGCCCGCTTTAATAATTTTACATGAAGTGGGAGAAGAATCCAAAAGTATTAAAATGATTAGATTGGAGAAAGGCTTTGATATAAACTTGAAAAAATACGGAGGGTATATCGGGCCGTTTCTCGTAATTTCCAAGATACTGAAACAATTTTGTTTTCCATTTTTTCTCTTTACGAAGGAGGAGGAGGATAAATACTCATTTAACTAAATTTACACCCGTAAAATAAGATCTTTCATTAAAAAGTGTATTTTTCAAGTTGGTGTGAAGTGAAGGTTAAAAAGGGGATATTAGCTCAAGACGACTTTTTATGTCTAGGCCATACCATACCATGCAATGCCACCAACACTTCATCTTAAAGTTGGAAGTTACTTACTCGAAATGTGTAGAAAAATACGATGAAAAGAAAGGGGAGGCTCATTATTAGTAGGCCGGTATGTACTTTCTCATAATTATACTATTAAAAGCAAGCCGTGCTTTTTTATTATGTGCTCATGAGCCTGGCTGTGAATAAGGGAAGTTTTTTTTCTACTTGGGCCTGTTGCTGTTCCGGTTCCTAGTCTATTGACTCAAGCTGTGGGTTTTTTGCCTTCTTTGCCACCCTCATCATTCTTGCCTTTTCATTAAAAGTATGTATTTTTTAAATGATTTGGTATCCAAAAGGGTGCGAGTAAAATTTAAAAAAAAATAGAAAAATCCTTCTTAACTTCATGCTTTGTCATAGGTATACCTACAAACATAAGATTTCCGAAACGAAATTCATCCGTTAGCCCAAATAAATTTTTGGGCTCGTCTTACCGATGACGTAAGAGGTTGGATTTATTGGGAGAAATTAAAATTTATCTGAAGCACGTCCTCCTAAATCTAATATTTCTTGCGATTAAGTGAAATGAAAAATTTACGTAGAAAGAAAATTTACATCATAGTATCATACAACAGCTCGCTACTTCACCTAACGTCCATCTTAATTTCTTTTAAATAAAATTAGACAAATTATGTAATTGGTGATGTGGTTACGTTATCGGGTGAAAAGCTGGATAGTATGGCACGGTGTAACGGGATATCATACCACATATCTAACGCGCACCCTGGTACAAATTATAAATGGATTACCTACTCAGTAGGGGCACAGCCATTATGCATAGACATACCTGCGTAGGTACGTACCTATATTTAATTTTTTCTTATAGTCACTAGCTATCTTTACTATTAGTACGCTCTATTTATAGTGTTTTGACTAGCACTGTTGTCGGCTTAAAGATGAATTACTCTATTATAATGAGCCTGTTACTTTCATTGTATGAAGTCAGACTTTTCCGTAAAAGCTGTCTAGTAGTCAGCTCACAATCAGATAGAGCCCTTTACTTTACTAGCCGTCCAGTCGTTTGTTAAGGCCCAATTGTGTTCTTTTGTGTTATTATTTAGACTTCATTGTAATACCTGACCAAATCCTATTGTTATGCGTTTAGCAAGAAAGTAGTAATAAATTAAGTTGCATAAGCCAAGTAGAAAGAACGACGGATTGAGAGCTTATGTAAGGCAGAATTACATCCTGAAATCCGACTGCAATGCAACAAAGCAGTTTAGCTAGACCCATACAAAAGAGAAAAACAAAGCAATAATGGAATGGCATGAACTCTCTAATACCCACTTACTCACTGATTAGCAAATCAAAGGGGAGTAATTTGCATGATAATTTTTCATCAGAGACTCCCATAACGGGTGGAAGTCTTATGATGACCACCCATTGAGTAATTATTTTAAAAAGTTGGGGCTATTATCCATCACGCGAGTTACATTTGACACTTTATTCAAACATTAACTACACAAGGTTGAATGGAAACAATGCGCTTATACATTTACATATTTAGAGAATCTTTCTTTTTCAAAAGCGATTTGGGGATGTAATTTATTTGGGTTTTTGTTCCTCCACCGAAAAAGAATCGAAGACTAGACGTATCAATCAGAAGCTTACATTGTTATATTTTTCCTTGTGTTTTCGACAAAAATTAGCCATTTGCAAAAAAAGTCTACAATGCATATCCTCGTATCACAACACATTACAGAAAGGAAATGATTATACATTTCGCATAATCACATATAATGATAGAACGACGAGCTAAATCACTT
Source organism: Lepidocyrtus lignorum (assembly GCA_034696835.1). NCBI lineage: Eukaryota > Metazoa > Arthropoda > Collembola > Entomobryomorpha > Entomobryidae > Lepidocyrtus > Lepidocyrtus lignorum. The sequence goes on from JAQGAG010000920.1 coordinate 7,616, forward strand.
GCTAAGGGTAATCCGAGAGCTGCTCCGCAGGTGTAATTTTTATCCCATAAAATTCCATCTACCCTTCATATTACTTTGATATGCCTAAATTTAAGTATTGGACTATACCCCAAGTATAAGCCTCGTCGTAAATAATTATAATTTGGAATAAAATTGCTGAAATCACTGTTGTTGCGTACCAATCACCCGATTCATTTCTAACTATGATGAAGATGGTGATTGTAATATAATGATACCATCATTTCGTTGTATTCTCAGTATGCACATGTGCGTCCTGCAGAGATTCAGCTCAATTTTTTTTCATACCGATGCAAAATATCCGCCCATGATGATCCGTCAGTTGGAAAAATGGATATATTTTCGTCCGATACACATACGGAAAAGGATGCTCACCATCATATCATATCCCCATTATCGTCCACATTAAAGAAGAAAAGTTTTTTGTCTGCTACCGATGCAAAGTGCCCCCAGCGTGGAAAATCATGCTACTTTGCTTACTCTTGAAATGGATCAATGATTTCTTCAATGATGATGATGAAGGATGAAAGCGATCAGTTTCTGAGATTTTTTCAGAAGGGAAAAGTTAAAACTGTCTACAAATTATTCGTCGTCCTCTCTTTTCTTCCCCCTCGACATCTTCAGCTTGAAACTATAAAAAATGTTGGTTTATTCGTTATTTTTGTATCCGTCTTGATCCGACCATATCAAAAGTGATCAAATTATGCTCAGAAAATTGCATGTCGTCGGACGCTAAAACGTCTGCTTGCGTATGGTGTCCCTCCAGTAAAACAGCTGGCTGCTTGCAGCCCCTCGCATCATGTGCTTACCCCAAAATTCTTGATTGTTCCTCTCCACCTAGGAAAAAAAATACATACCCACACATTTAATTCCATTCAGAGATTGTGTACGTGATATCATCTTTTCTGATCAAATCTGGTTCAGGAGGAGGATGATGACTGGTTTTTGCATGAAACCTGAATGCCCTGTATATCTTCTCATTTTTTGGATCGCTGTACTTGGATCATAGATTCTTTTATGTTTTTTGCCATCGATTTTTTAGAAAGAAAGATTTTTTAAAGCTTCTCTAAAAATCCTCTTCTTTTCGAGTTGTGAAAAGCCGATTGTCTTTTTGACTACTTGGGAGAAGATATAAACATGATCATCTTTAGATCACAATCGACATGAGGGATAAGCTTTATATGGGATTGACATTGATACTACATGGCTACTAGAATGACTCCTCTTCATCCGATAATAATAAGCATTGTTGTGTTTTTGTTGGGGATTCAAAGTTGAGAACTGGGAGTAAGCAACCTTTTGTTTACTTCCACTTTATATTCTCCAATCCCATCCAATCCGCTATAAAGAAAAAATGGGAAAGGATAGTAATCAATACGAAAGGAGAATTTCACTGAAAATTGAGTCGAGATAAGGAAAAAATGATTTATCTCAGTTGCAATTATCTAAAAATGCTTTGTTGGGTGAAGCTCTCCTACTTTTGTTAGCTACACCTTTTGATCGTAATTCATTTGGATATCGAATATTGGGTTGGTACGGATCTACGTAGGTACCTGTATCAATATAGCTTGATAGGTACATGGTAGGAGTATTTTCCACAGGTGGATTTTCACTTACCCGATTACCAGTACAAGCCTACAGACAAGAATATTTGTCAAAGTGATTATGACGAAGAGGATTATTAAAGAAGGAATGCGAAATCGTTTGGTAAACGCAAAAAGGGTTGCGAGAATTTTCTCTGATCATTTAAGATTATGAATGTTGAATAGCTGCATTGCATCGAATCTTTGAATTGTAGCATTTTTTTTGTTTATTTCTCCAATTACGTAATATGGCTTTATTATAGAAAGGGAGAAAAGGTAAGATCACATCTCTTTTATGATGGGATTGAGAGAACAAAGTGAAAATGATGCTTTGATATTGTTATCTATCAGAAAAATCAAGATCAATCAGAATTGTGGGCAGAGTTTTCTTTGCCAATAAGATCGACTCAGCTTTAGAGAGCTTTTCTGCATTATTATCTGAGTGACTTCATCCAACATGCCATGTTTATGATAGAAAAAGGATTGTGTAAGTAAGCCGTACCGAAAGCATAACGAAATATGTGCTTTTTTATTGTTTCGCCGGTTTCAAGGAGATCAATTGCGAACCTGCTCCCCTTTTTATTCCTCTGTAGATTGATTCTTTGACAAAAAAGATTAAATCAGTAAAATAAGTAATGACTTTGTTTGCGATGAAGAAAAAGAATTCACTAAGTTCTTGCTCTTGGATGATGGAATTGATAAGGTGGTGGCTCTGCCCAAAGAAAACATTCCTACATTCCAACAAGTTGTATTTTATTGTTTAACGTTTAATTTCTCGTAATGACCGCGCGATTAAAAATAAGTTGCTGATTGAGTTTTTGCACATTGTTTCGTTTTACTTATTGCAAAAAGTAACAAACGTGATTTTTTTGCAAGACCTTTTGCAAACGTTATTGTTAGGGATTGACGTATGGTCACAAAGCTTCATAAATAAAGTTACGTAATAATCATTTTCTAATCTGATTATTTCAAGTTTTTATGTCATATACGTTTACATATTTGAGTTCACCTTGGATTTTAATTACAACAGCTCTATCCATCGCCATTGCCACTCCAATTTCAGGACTTTTACGTAACAACGTAACTGTAAAGTTAATTACAGAGATTTGTACCCCATACATAGGCAAATCACCACAAACAGAGTTAATGATTGCTTTTGTTTTAGAGAAAGTATATTGGGATTAAATGATCATGATGATGATGACCATCTTTTATGAGCTTACATTTTTTGAAAATTACAGAGTTCAACCAAAGAGAATTGTTCTCTACAGAGCTATTAACATTTAAATTGTTAAATCATAAACTTTAAGCATGAAATCATCCTAATATCATCATATCCGTAAATAATCGAAAATGCTACTTGTAAAGTACCTGCATAAAAGCCTAATCATTGTATTGAGTCTGGGTTTAGGGGGAAAATGGAGTTCGGGAAAAAGTGAAAAGTCGTGACTGTTGAAAAACGAAAGGATTATAATAAGAAAGGAGTGTTCCCAACGTGCCTTTTATCACCTGCTTCTTGATATTTCATTATTGTATGGTGGTGATGTTTGGGGCTCCCATTTTCCAATTGCTGCTGCTGGTATAGTGAAAGGTGGTTCTAGATTATTGATGAAAAACCTACCTGTTGGTTTAATGGGCTGCGTTTATATTTAGAGGAGATACAAAAATGGAAATGACGACGAAGGTGTGTCCATTAAAAAAAGTTGAACTTTGGGTTTGAAACAATGTTTTCGATTCACAATTTCACGGTCGATCGATACTCTGATCATTGTGGTGTTATATCGTATTTCCACGTCAGAAATTAAATTAGTTTTTAACTGCATGCAACTAGTCGAAATAGATTGCTTGAATTCTTTGTTTGACTGATGTCTTGTTTGAAATCAATAATTACTAATTACAAGTATGTTACTGAATGGAAAGATCGTCAATGTCAGATTGATATAATTTTATTGTTGAAACTTAAATTGTGAATGCGAAAATATATTCTACCATCTAATTAATTTATGTATAAAATCAAATGATGATTTATGTTGCACAATCTTTGAACTTTATTTATTTTTGTTTATAGACAAGCATTTGAGCACGCACAGAGATTTCCACCCACCACACAAACAATGCCGTAAGTACACTGCCTCAGTTTGAAACATTTACTGCAATTTACATGCCTGCTTATTATATCACATCTTGTACGAACTAACCTTCTCAATTTGTCTTTGCCAATAACTTTTAAATTAACATTAAAATATTCGCAGATTATTGCTCTTGCAATGTTATTTGGGCTATGCTTGGCTTCAATATTTTATCCTTTTCACTTTTTTTCATATGTTATTGAATTCATCAAAGAAACATGGCCAACCGAAAACTATGAACTTACGATGGTTTTCATAGCTCATAAAATGTGTAGAAAGACAAGTCTACAAGAAATAACTTTCGTCATTTCACAAATATTCATAAGGACCACTGCTGTGATGATATGCAGAAAGTACGGTAAGCAAGTGGTATGGAAAGTCAAGCAAGATGATCACACTAGAAAATTGTAAAACCACTAGATTTTTATCCCCGTCATTCTTTTAGTTTTAAATAACGTGTCATGTTTTCCCTATGACAAATGAAATGCTAAGACAAATGAAAATGTCAACCCCACTGTTTTATTTTGGAGGTGCGTGACATAATGATAAATCATATAAAAATGAAAGAAATCTCGTTGAGTCGACTGCAATAGCTGTGAACATATGAATCCATCCATTATGAATATGAATTCTTTTAGTGGCCATTTTTCTTTTTATTACGTACCTGTAAGGTATGTTATGGTTTTGGCATGTGTCCGTCCGTCTGTCTGTCTGTCTGTCTGTCTGTCT
>JAQGAG010000921.1:0-12069 GCA_034696835.1 Lepidocyrtus lignorum
GCACCATCTGAGGCCCCTTCCGATTCCCCATCTCAAGCACCTTCCGAATCCCCATCCCAAGCACCTTCCGAATCCCCGTCTGAATCCCCATCTCAAGCACCTTCCGAATCCCCATCTCAAGCACCTTCCGAATCCCCATCTCAAGCACCTTCCGAATCCCCGTCTGAATCCCCATCTCAAGCACCTTCCGAATCCCCGTCTGAATCCCCATCTCAAGCACCTTCCGAATCCCCATCCCAAGCACCTTCCGAATCCCCATCTCAAGCACCATCCGAATCACCATCCGAAGGACCTTCGTCAGACGAGCCAACTACTACTCAAATAACAACAACTACCGACGGCGCGTCGGGTCTTCAAGCTAGCATTGGATTAATTTTTGCAGTATTTTCTTTATGTTACATTAATGTATGACTTGCCATTTAACCACGTAACTTTATATAACTTATAAAACTATTTAAATACATTAAAAACTAGCATTGCTCCATTTATTAGCATCTATTCACTGGTACAAAATGAACCCTTATTATTTTCAAACTCCTCATTAAAACAATGCCAGTCAAGAACGTACTAAAGCAACCCCTCTTGCTAACCGCTAAGCTAACCAGGGAAATTCAGATTTATTTTTTAAGCATCTTTAAAATTCTCATTATAAGGTAACATATCAAAAACTTTGGGATAATTGAGGTCATCATCCACCAGGAAGCAATTTTTATTGACTGTACGTACCCACACTGCCACTGCATGCAAAATATGTATGTTAAAACATATAATATATAAAATTAGATCTTTTTCAGTTTAATTTTACATCATAAAATGACGTAATACCATTGGATCAGCATTTCCACCGTTGATTCCCTCCGAACATGGATCAGGATTTACATATTCCTCAAACGTGTGATAAAATTGTTCCTCATACATAGAGCCTTCACCAGCTTCACTAATATCATCTTTCTTTGGATCATTTTGAATTGCCGAGACTTCAGGAATGAATCTAAACGTGCTTAGTATTATAATTGGGGCAATGAGATAGTAGAAGCCAGTAATGAACTGCGCAATCAGCACCTGTGGAAAAGCAAAAAAAGTTTTCCTCAATAAAACAACTCAACTTAAATGATATTGAGATTTCTGAGGGTATATATCAAGCTTTGATATCCATTTTTACAAGAGTCAAAAGACACTTTTCTCCTCCACCGGATTCCTGCACCGCAAACCGGCATATCCAATAGGAAACCACGTCCACAGCGCAACAAATGAGAAATCCAAGAAATGCCTTGCGAACATGAGTCAAATCCAGTACGATTTCGTAAACAATAGTTAAAATTCCATACACAACGAGCAGGGCAATGGATATTATCTATGTTTTGGGTAATGAGTTTTTAAAATATTATAATATTGACTCATTTTAAAGAGCGGAATGAATTAGTGTTGCATTGCAATGAATTCATAGTTTTCTGTGTGGCTAGATATAAATATTGTTAATTACTGTTAGCCAATTGGTTAGGTCGCTAGTAAACCTATGTATTTTTGGTAACTCTTCCTCGTCATCTCCTCTTTCAATGTCGCGCATTTTAAGTCGGTATATTCTAATTACCACAGGACAGGACCACAAACGCTAAATTATAATGCTTATTAAAAGCATTTCCAGTTGATCCCATTGTCAATGTAATCGAAATCACAATTCGAAACAAAAATTGACGAAGTTCATTTATATCAACGGCAACATACATAAAACATAAAAACATGCCAGATTCTGTAGGTATCCCAATGCCCCAATTCAACTTTAACAATTATAGATTGTTCCTGAACAGCACGTTTCTCCTATTTTCCATGATCGTTGGAGTATGCTACATATAAACAAGTTCATTGAATGTAGGAAATTGAAATCGAAAAGCAAAAATTGTTTTTAGGTGAAAGCTCGCGATGGTACACATGCTAAGATAGTTTTCACAATTCAACCTACAAATCCAATAAATCGACAATGGCAGCATCTAATAGAGACCACATCAACTAATTTAAGGATACTTGTTCTTCGAATAGTAATGGTTTCAATCACTGCATAGATGGCAGACAAATCGTAAATGTTAGGTTGAAATTGTCGTTTTCAATCCTGAGTTTATTCTCCAAGCTGGATTCGAGTGTTGTACGTACGGAAAGATTCTATTTCTACTGGAGTAAATTAAAAGGAATATGTTGCATGGTTTAGTCTTGTCTCGATTGATCACGAAAATGTAAGCATACTGATTTTAATTTGATTTTGATACTGAATTTATTTGTATTTTTTATTATTTGTTTAAATATTGTCTCATGCATATAATATATGTGAATGTAAATGTGTATCAAACCTTATGAACCAATTAAATTCTTACCAATTTCATGGAATAATGGCCAATGCAACAGTCGTTTTAAGAGTCAGAGTCTAGTATGTTTTGTGAAACATGGCATCTGGTACAAAATAATATTTTGATTTATGGTGATATAAAAACAGCAAATATGTAGGCATATAAAAAAATCTAATCATCAGTCATTGTTTGGAAGTTGGAATCCGTCGATACACAATATTATGATTTTGAAAAGACGGGCACAATAATGCATGGAATGCGGAAAATGATCATGATCATGAAAATCATATTTACTATTAAATTAACATTTTACTGCATCACGTCAAACAGAGTTGCACATAGTTGATGCAACACAGACATTGATGAGGGCATGACGCTATCAAGACATCATCATCGGTTCAGCAACAAATAAGCATAGTTTATTGAGTATCAAACCAAATTCATTGTCATTGTCTTATTCTCCAACTTCAAATATGACCGTACCTAATAGTACATTTAAAGGACACATTTTATCTGATCTGATGGTAAAAATGTCTATTGAATAAAAATTTTACTCTCACTCTCAAATGTTCAGATATGCAATTTTACATACAGCATAGCGTAGGTGGAAGTATAAAGATCAAACTACTTATTTTATTAACAATTACGCAATCCATTTTCCCCTTTATGATTGTGAGACTATTTGCCTTTGGTGAATTAACTTCATGCATTACTGTGCATCTGGGTTTTTATTGCATATTGTGTAGGCAGGCTTCTATGAATGCGATTTAGGATTTCACATATAGCTATACAATAGATCGGAAGTATTAGTGCTTCTAACTTTGTGCAGTATAAGTAACAAAACATAGCAAGTCCCACTCGCATGCCCATGAATGGGATATTCGCAAAACACAAAGAGTTGGAGTAGTACATGATAGTTTAATTTTTGGATTTTAAAAGCAGCTCACACATGTATGGCATATACAAATTATGTGTGGGGTTATTTGTATGAAGCTATATTGAAAAGTTTTGCTCGGAGATATTTAAATGTTGATAATATCCCAAATAGCTGAGCTATAATTTAACTTAAAATCTTGATTATTTTTCTGTCTGTACAAGTTTGGATTTAATTCTTAAACTTTTTTTTGAACATTAATTTCGAAACTCATTTTTATCCTTGTATTTATGAATGAGTTCACAAACTCGACGGAATTTGTCATTCTCTGCATTCCACGGCAGGGCGAAGATATCTTTAGTGTATGCAGCATACTTTTCAAAATTAAAAATATTCATATCCTCAAACTCATGCTAACAAGTTTATTTTCTCCTTTTCAAACACACGAACATTTAGAAGTTTCTGTTACTATTATCGCTACAATATGCAATTCGTACAATATCGGTATTCAGAGTGTACTTAACTGTGTTTTACCATCGGTAAGGCGGCATCAACCGCCTATACACTATACACATTACTCGATCGAGCAAACACATGAAAGTTTTTTCCCCTACAGATACTCATGTACGTATAACTTACTATTAAATGATCAAATCATTCTTCTTATTTGTGCTTTAAAACTCATCGCATATATCCTTCCCAAGCAATATTTCCTACATTTTAGAATAATATAATATCATAAGCATAACTATATGGCCTTCGTCTCTCCTTTTGTACGCTGTAACTTTGTACAAGTGGACATGACTGTTGCAGGGAGTTGCAATCTGTACTATCCTTTACTTTTACTCAAGTCATGGCAAACTTCATTATGATCCTGACCGTATGTTGAAAGGGGAATTATCAAACATCCTGTATGAGCCCACACAATGTATTACTGTTTATTGCGTACGTAACGTACCAAAGTGCAAAAGTACAAGTAGTTTTTTTTATACCAGCATCAATAATATCATTGCGCCTTATCCTATATCTCCTTTTCGTTTGGGGGATTGTTACATGCGAGTGGAGTTTTTTGCCCACTACAGAGAAGTGTTGCATACTATTTTCAACATCTGAGGAAAAACATCCTTATAAAACATTACTCTGCACTACGATTACGATACCACAACCATAACTAGTCTGAACTTCCGTCTTCGTCTTATCCAGTAAACAGTTTTGAATTTTTATACAACCCCCTGTCAATTAGACGGTTCCATTTAACTACTAATATAGTTGTGCACGTTTCACCGATTTTCAACTACCTATTTTAAATAGCTAGATAATTATACATCGGTTTAATTTTAATGTTAAATACGAAGAGAAATTCCATTTTACATTGATAATTAGTCTGTTCATCGGATAATCTGTCATGAATGAACTTTACTCATTACCGGAATCCCTAAAAATGTTTACGCTAAGGAAATTCGGAATCTACAAGAGTTGAATTGTGAAAAGGGTTCAAGTTACAGTTTGAATCTGAAGCTTCCCAGCACAAAATGTGGCACTTTAAATTAAATTGCTAGAAACATAATTCATTCCAATTCAAAATTGTCTGCAATGAATGGGCGTGGAAATAAAATTCCATGAAAGTTTCCCCATTACTGTTTTGACATTAGTTTAGTTACGTACAACAAAGAGAACAAAGGTGAGTTTGGGAGCTCGATTCTACTATTTGAAGGGTGATGATGATATTATGATCCACTTATGTTACCAAAATGCAGACGTGCCAATAATTTTACTACCACTTATCTGTTTATAATCCACTGCAACAAAGTGTGAGCAAAAATTATTCTATGCATAAGAATCGGATTAGCAAAGTGTTTACTCACAAATAAAAAGTACAACGGATTAAGCTACCGATCAATTTTGTCACAATTTGGATCGTCACAGCAGGAATTATTTTCCATTCCATCATCAGCTCAGGATTTGAGAGAGCAGTCTTTGTGATTTAACGAGAAAGAAAGTTAAAACATAATGTGAGAAGTGAATGAGTGAACCATTATTAGCAAATTTCCCTCAAGTACGCATTCTGGCTTGGATTCGGACGTGGATTTGGAATAATGACATGGATGTCTTAACTTTTGAAAATCTCCTTTTTGTGATATTGACATGAGGTGAGTGAAAGCAAATCTTTAGCAATAACCGTCGACCAGCATAATTTTACTCTGGAATTTATTATGTGATTTTAATTCAATAATTTTGCATTTGGCAAGCCAAAACTCTTGCAAAAGCCAAGTTTGTTGTAGTGACTGCCTTTTCCCTGATTTACGGCTGTGGATTCAATATGAATCAACATGCCTGTTTCGCCTCTGACTCAACTTTCCAAGTATTTCCGAATGGAATCATGGGCTGTTTATTTAGTGATGCTACGCTCTAAAAATATTTCAGTCAGTACAATGTCCAAGCTTTCCGTAAATTAATCTCAATTAGCTTTAAATTTAGTGTCATATGTCATTCCCAAACATATATACCCTTTAAACCAATTAATGCGGCAATAACTGGTCAGCTAACGTGGGTCTCTTATATTTGGTAAGCATTTCTGACCACTGATATATGAGAAAAGAAAGCCAAATTTGTAGATAAAAATACATGCATGAAGGCAATTATCAATTTTAAGCAATTACAAAGTACTTAAGTAAGGCCTCTCAGTGGTCAATGGTATCTTTGTTTATTTATGGCATTTAGATTGCATTTAAGTAGCATATCGCAACCTTTAAGCAGCTATTCATGTTTTAACAGAGACCCATCCCAATACTGTGAAAGAAAACCACTGATGCTTTTATCTTGTTAAAGTGTCCATTTGCCTTTTTTCTTTGTGGATGAAAATGAGTTTATTGATGTCGACATTGGGAATCGTTCGTGTAGAACGGTTGTAGTTGTATTGGTGGCAAAAGATCAATGGGCTTAAATTGTTGGTGGTGGGTTTATAGCCAAAAGTTGAAGTTTAGACCTTTAATCCCCCTCATCATTGTTGTTCTTCACAGAATTGCTATATTCAGGGTAGTTAAGTTAGGTATGCTGTAATCATCTAGCCATTAATAACTAAGCAAAATGAAGTAGGAATTCGTTTAATTAATTGCATCTTGTTATCTATCGTATCATGTGTGTAGCTCGTAGTATTGCACTAAACGAATTTGTTTTGCAGGAGAATCTTTTTCGTGTTAGCATTAATTTATTAGTAAAAAATTATTTGGTAATGTATGGCATAAGTAGGAGCAACTTGAATGTATATTTTATTAGCATATTTTATTTTAATTAGTGAAAAAAATTAAAATAGACATTATCTACTTTGAGCCCACCATTTTACGCCCACATAAAATCTTAAACTGTAATTAAATGTTGAGTGGATTAAGTATGATTTATTAGCAATGTATCGATGAATTTTTGTTGTTTTACATTGGAATTACCTTTGTTTGGTAATGCTATTTTGAAGTTTATTTATGCAATAGTAAGTCCATTCAGAGTAATCAAGCTTTAGGTTCATTTCCTATAGAGTTCATATAAAGTAGTTGGACTGAGGCATACCTAAGTACTTTTGTCTTATTGCCCTTTTTGAGTGAAGCACAACAAAAGAGCAATTTACTCGAGTCAAGTCATACCATCTTTTCTGTATTGTTTCAATTTAAACGTATAATGCTCACTGTGATTACTTAAATGTTCATCCATTGTAACATATTATCCGTGCTATACTATTATTTAACTCTTTTTAAGCATTCGAAATGAAGTAAAAGAATGCTAAATGTAGTGAATGAGTAGGAATGGTGTACATGTTAAACTGGCAGTGATCGTTCGTGCGACTTAAATCGTGGGAGTTAAAATGTCGATTGTTGTAAGAAATATCCATTCCTTCACATTTAAATTCATTGGGGGCCACCGGCCACCGTTTCTAGTAGACATAGGTAGGCAAAGTTTACATTATGGATTTATGAATTAGGTACGTATTTTATATTTGATGGCTCTGTCACGGAATGATGGAACCAACAAAATATGCAGTGATTTGGGTTCAGCATTAAGTATTTGGGGAAGTTGACGTGACGGCATGAGAGGGTTTTGGATCTTATTGCTTTGATGAAATATAAAATTGACGATGATGATTTAAAATTTAATGACGGCATTTTGTAGGAATGTTTATGTCGATCTAAAGCTCATATAGGTATGTATCTAAACAATGGTTATTTTGATAGTGCTGAAATTCGTCCAAATTGTTTCAATTAAAATTTTAATAATAGCGATGTTATAACCATTTCATATTTTCTGATGTAGTTCAGGTTGAGGTACGCAAAGACGACATATACATATGATAACGAGGATAATAGCATTGCCTACAAAAGGGTGAAAACTTGTCAAACAAGTGAATGGTTTTGGTTGGTGGTGCTTAGAAAATCAAGATGTTTTCTTTTTTGGTCGGCAATCTTTGTTTTTATGAATGAGTGTTGTACCATGAGACTACGAGACGAGAGCCAGCTTCATGTTTCCGTTATGCACTGACGATGAGATTACTTTGCTTTGTCAACACACTCTTTCCACTTTCCTGCAGTAATGTGGGCGTCTTCTTAAAAAAGTGTTTTCTTGAAAACTAATAATATTAATGACAATTGCATGTTGTTGCATGATTATATTGTGAATGAGTATCTCATTATATGCAATGACAATCTACACCAGTGTAATAATGTAAAAGTGCAATTTTGCAGTGTACAGATTTGCAATGTTACATTTCAGCTTTTGCTTGCCAGTAGCACACCCAAATAATTAACTATTTTTGGTGAATTATCTAGGACTGAGTACCCAATTTTCTAAACACTTTTGTAATTGATAGTTGTACACTTTTCTTCATGAAACGAAGTGTTATGTAATTCCAATACCAACAAACATTAACATTTCCAAAGAATTCGTTTGAAGTCTTTTAGATTTTAAAAATACATATTATTACAATGAGAAATGATAAGAATATTAAGAAAGCGAGTTTACGCATTTAAAATTCATTCTGCAAAAGACATTTTTTCAAATGTTTGGTATTAGGATCGTGTCATGTCATATCTTGGAAAGGTTGGTAATTCGAAGGAGCTCAGTCGAGCTCTATCGCAAACTTGCTGGAATTGGAATCAGAGTTACCTAAATCATGGCTCAGTAATTTACTAACTTTTCCTTGAAATTATTGACGTTAACGTTTCAGTCTACTAAAGCTCAGGATAAACTAGATATATAATAGTCTGCAGCATATTAAATATTCTCATCAATCGCAACTGGTGAATATATAATATTTTAGTACCTACCCAAATGCATTACATGTGGACGTAGACCGTAACTATAATATATTTTTCATTACTACATGTTGCATTGTTTCATACATTCTTAATGCGATGCTAAATATTGAATCAATTCTTTGCACAATGTGATAGTCTGTGACTGGTAGACTGCGGAAGTGCTGACAGGTCTGCGACTGCGGATAGCGAATCCGACTGACGATGAAGTGACCTTGTCGTGAGCTTGTTGACTTGTGCATTGCGCCTTACGCTGCGTTGAACGTAGCTGTTTTCTTTGGAACAAGGAGTTATAAGGAAAGGAATAAGTTAATGACTTCTGGTTTGCATATTATTATTTTTCTGCCAACAATTTAACCTTTAATATATTCTTATTATTGCATTATTGCATGCATTGCTAGCATTGATATAGATACACGATACATGTAGTACAGGGCAATCACTCTTTATGGAGCCTTTTGATAAAGTGCTGTTGACAAAAAATTGCAGAAGCAGACCACTGAACTTTTCTTATCGATTTTTTCTCTTGGAATTTGGGCAAATGGCAATGGAAGTCAAAGGCTACCATGATAGCTAACTAAGTGATAAGATACATGCGTATTATCTTACCGCTACACCATGTCATGTCAAATTAAATCTTTTTCGTGAGTTATTAGAACAAATTAATTCTTGATGTGATGCGTGATATGATGATGCATGCATATTAATGAGGTTTCTTTCAATTAACGGAGACATTGGTCTTTATCAATTCCACTACCTGTTTATAAAAACATTTCTGGATCATGGTGACTAATGTTACCCATCCATATCTAGGTGGGCTTGGCTATATAGCTATTCCATTGGTGCTTTTAGTTAGCCGAGGTTCATTCTGTTTAATAATCAATCACATTATATATGAACGTTTTTTTGTGTCGGCAATTTAATCAATATTAGATCCTCATTAATTATTTAGTAACTTCTTTCGACATCTTTTTAGGTCTTATATCATAGGTGTCTAATGAATAAGAAATAAATCTTGGTCTGACTCACAGCGTTTCGTTGTGTAATCTTTTAATTGTTGATCTTAATTGATTTTACGATTACATAAAGTATGAAGTTATGAAAATGCCGCAAAATGATAAAGTAAAATTTATGACAGATAAATGTGCGTACCTACTGCATAATTATTGAACGAAATGAAATCAAGGTCGCCCAATGCCAAAATATTTACTGTCCTGTGGTGGTCAATGTAGGTTATATGTCATTCTAAACCAACAATTATGCACGTTTGCCTTTTTATGGTAATGTTTACAACACAACGCAGTAAGAAAATTGGCGAGTTTATTACAAAAGGTGACATTGGATATTATGCGTCACTCACTCCAATTAACTTAATGTGATCGATTAATTTCCATCCAACAAATACATACCGATTGCAAATTGCCAACCATCAAAACCACATTAAACGCAAGATGCCCATTTTTTCATTCCATTCCATCCATTATTTAACGTGACATAAAATTTGTGTTTTTTCAGTGATAGTCCAAGCAAAAGGATGGAGAGGAGAAAGGGTCCTCTTCCCCCTGCAGTCGAATTTCTGCTACCAGGGGTACACTCGACGGGAAGGGCGATAGATGCAAAGCCGAGATCCCACCACCAGAGAAACAGAAGTCTAGATATTGGGTAAGGAAATTCTTTCAGAACTTTAATTCTGGTGCTAATTTTAGAAACAGAAATAATATTGGGTGAGCATATTATCTACCATAAGTTTAGTTAAATTCTAGTTTTGAAATTCACAAAAATTGTTTTATCAAGTTCAATTTATCGTTAGTTTTAATACGTTGTATAGAATCTGGTATTTGATAGGCGTTTTATTATATGCACTCATTATCGTACAATGTCTTTTATGGTTTCAAACAACATGTTGATAATGTAAGGGCGACACCACCTACCGACCGAACATTCCAATGTACATGAGAAAAATATTTGCCCTCTCATGTCTCACATATCTTTCATAAAGTATTTATTGCTAAAGATTGTTTAGTGCAAAGTTCAACTTCACATGCCTACATGACTTATTTAAAGTTTAAAAAATCAAAATGTCTTAACATGTCAGAATCTCTGGACTGTATTTTCTTTACAGAATAATATTACTGACAATGGGTCCTTTGTTACTGACATTGTGATGTATGTATAGGAATTATCGACGTATGCTCAAATCTCCTTAAAAACTCCTACATGTTAACTCTTACTATTTTTTATTAAATAATCCCATAACTTGTATGGAAGTCATGATCACGGCATGGAACAACTCATCATCGTCAGCCTACAATCATAATCAAGTCTACGGGATGGTCACGTGTATGGAAAGTGACTAGTGACTGACATCGTCATCGCCTCGTCTAGTCTGCTTGAGTAAACGCCTTGAAGAGATTCTACTTATTTTGAGCGTTTACCAGAGATGATTGTAATGTAATGGCAAGGCAAGTTAAATTGAATAACAAAAAGAAAAGAGGTATGGGGAGAATAAATTCTCAACTATCTTGGAAACGCTTGCATGCATCGTCCTCAATATCAGCGTCTGCTCTGGTGCTTCCTTTCCAACTACTTAGGGTGTTTATTTTTGCTGTATGTTATCTGGAAGCGTAGAAAATTCCTGACGCTACATGAAACTATGTACTTTGTTTGTTTGCACTTGTTCTTATCTATGTATACTTTATTCATAGAATGAATGAAGTAAGGTGATAGCGCATCCAAGCCATTTTATTTTTTCATGAATCTCCGGGTCCCGACTGATTTATGCTATTAGAGTTGGTTTGGTTCTGACAATGTAGAGAGTGAAGGTCTCGTATCGCACTGCTCTTCCTAAATTGTAATTTTTCTTCAGCTCTGGGTGAACTTACTACTTACTTGAAAGGTTTCAATCTTTTAAAGTAGAATCAAGTAAATTACTACTTCATGACATGATCCTGATAAGATATTATGAGTCATAGATGAGGTAACCCTCAGCCAGTCCCAGGATCCATTATACTAAAAATAATGTAGGTCATTTGTATTTTATCACACTTCCAAATTACGATAAAAGGCCAATTTTATAGACTTTACATGGACGCACATAAATAGATTTTCATGAGGAATCGAGGGACAGTAGGAAATTTACAGATGTGTAATATATTTGATCAAAATATATGACTGTGGATCTAGGAAATACTTTGGTACATACATGCAATCCTTCATTTATTGTATTACATCCGACAAGAAACCACTCTTTCCTTCCATTCCCATTTCCCACTTCCTTATTATCCTCCCATCATATCATGCAAGCTGGAAATGGTGAAATATGGGCAATATGACTTTTACCCGAGCTGAGCTCTGAATCTCTTTCCTATCCAGTCGGGTCGGAGCTTAGATAAGGTAACCTTGATATGAAATGTGAAAGTTAATATATTAACAGGATGTGTGAGTGCATCCGCACTAATAAAGAAGTAGCTACTTACATATTATACTGAGGCCCTCAGTTTGAGGTTATGTAATAGATCAAGGTGAAGTGAAAGCTTTCCACTGTCAGATAGACTATATT
>JAQGAG010000922.1:0-12058 GCA_034696835.1 Lepidocyrtus lignorum
ATAGTTCCAGTTTTGTCACTTTTGCCGAGAGCAATAGCGAGCGCGATTATATCATCGCTTTCCATCAGTATTGATGTAGGTATGTGGTTTGTGGGGATATATATAAAGTAAAAGGTGGAAGATAGTTAGCAAGCCGATTGCAAGAATATTGAGATTGTTTGCAGTTGTGATAGTATTACATTGTCAACGGTCTCAGTCATACTATCAAGCATGGATTATCATGTCATATTTTGTTTCATGACATTAAAAACTTTTTCGTCAGACCAAGTATAAAAGTTGGGTAGAGATAGGAACAGATAATAAGTTGAAGTACAATGGTCTACATTCAATAAAAAAGTGTAAAAATGTTAATATGCATGAGCTCTCACTTTGGTAATTCCATCAGTCTACTGGAAGCGTTGTCATAAATTCAGAGCCATACCCAATTTTATAAAACGTGGCCATAATTTCCTAAAAGTACCTAAAATGGCAATTCCATTAGGATTCCTTGCAAGATACGCAATTCCACTAATAGTCGCAGCCATATATTTGGGGGATGTGGATATTCCCCAGCAAATGGCCATCTTCGATAAAACGTCAAAGTTGGCAGATGAGACACTAAGCAAAGCTAAACACGAAGGAGAAACAAATGAGACGTTTGATTACATCATCGTTGGAGCAGGAGCTGCCGGTGCCATTCTGGCAAACAGATTGAGTGCCTCTGGAGAACATAGAGTTCTGCTATTGGAAGCAGGTGGGGATCCAAACCCCATGTATGATGTGCCCTACTCCCAAAGATTCTTTTGGGAAACTGGAATCAATGACTGGGGCTACACATTTTTGACACAGAACAACTCTTGTATCAGCACCACTGGAGTAAGTCAAATTGGAAGTATAATTTAAATTTAATTGTTTTTTCTTCTTCTAATATTGTTTTTTATTTATTTAAAGCGATGTGCCTGGCCACGCGGTAAGGCACTTGGCGGAAGCTCCACCGTGAACGGTTTGCTGTACAATCGTTGTAAACCGAAGGACTACGATCTATGGGCGAACTTCACTGAAGATCCCTCCTGGGCCTGGAATAATATTGTGGAAACTTACAACAGCTTTGAAGATTATCACGGGTTCCATGAAGAGACAGCTGGAGGCAGACATGGGTACGGTGGAGAAATGTACGTAGGGAAGATTGACTACATCCCAGGACAAGAGGTTTTTGAAGAGGCTGTAAGAGAAAAAGGGTTCCCGGTTGGAGATCTAAATGGAGGGGAAGATTTCACATATGGCTTCTCCAAAATAGACTACAACATCAAAAATGGTCTCAGGTGGGGAACCTATCAAGCCTTTCTTGAGCCCATTCTAAATCGCTCAAATCTTGTAATTTATCGCTATGCTTATGCCACCAAAATCGAGATAGATTTATTGGACGGCGACAACGACGATGTCTACCGCGCTGTTGGGGTCACGTACCAAAGACACGGGTATAATAGAACCGCGATGGCAACCAGGGATGTCATCATAAGTGCCGGTGTTGTGGAGAGCCCTAAGCTACTTATGTTGAGTGGAGTAGGAGAAAAAGCTCATTTGGACAGTATTGGTATTGAAACAATTTTGGACCTCCCAGTTGGACAATACTTGCAGGAGCATCCGGGTGTCGAGATAATTGGAGATAGTGGGGGCTTTTTGGTAAACACGACCTTCGCTAAAAATCACAATACAACAGAATCTGTTTTACAATTTATCCAGAATGGGACGGGGCCCTTGAATGCATTCAGCTATGAATATGGCTACGCCTCACAAATCATGAATGGCTACTTTACAAGCTCTTTGAATGAAGATAAGTCGTGGCCGGAACTTCATACTTATGTTTTGCAGCAATATCATCCAGAAACGGATCGTCAAGAATTTTATTTTTCAATTGAACTTTCCCGATTGACAAACACCGGAAGTATCAAATTGCACAGTAGTGATCCTCAGGAAACGCCGTTAATTGAGCCGAATCTGTTAAAGGATTCCATGGATGTGGAGAAAATGGTTGATGGGATTGAGATAATGATGGATATATTTTTGAACTCGACTACATTCCAAAAATATGGAATCAAACCGATTGAGGGAACCTATCAGCTTTGTGAAGGTCTTGAGGGGAGGGATTATTGGAGGTGTTTTGTGGAGCATAAAGCCGTCCCATATTTTCATCCAACGTCTACCTGTAGAATGGGACCGAATAGTAGTGTCGCAGTGTTGGATTCAAAAATGAAGTAAGTACAAAGGTATTGCATACACTTTTTGAAGGTTTTTTTTCCTGTGTTAGTATATCACAGAAACTTTGGAACATGTCATTTACGTTAACGACGTTTTTTCCATGTTTGTAATAGGGTATTCGGAACCGAAAATCTTCATGTGATGGACGCATCTTCTATGCCCTTTGCTCCTAGTGGGAATACTAACTTACCTTCTATGTTGATGGGTGCCAGAGGGGCGGAACTGATGCTTGCTGGGCAATGAATTAAGGTGAAAACAGAAGAAAAAAAGTTAGCCTTAAAAATGGCTGATTAAAAGAGGATTAAATTGTTATAGGAATAGTTGACCAAGGAAAATTGTATTTGTGAAATGTTTCGTATAATTAGCAATAAATAAAGTTCATGGAAAAATATTTTATTGTGATCATGATAGTATATTTCGTTTTAATAAAAATTCCCTTTATCTAAATAATGTGGATGACTACATAGTTTTTTTGTTACGTTGCCATATTAAGAGCAAATGAAGTGGCATGCTGCCAACAACATCGACCACAGGCCTACAGGACTAAGGCTTTCGTGTTCATGAAATGTTCCATTAAAATAATGAGACGACATGGAAAAGGATTAATTTTAATAATTATTATTATCTGTTTAATGACGAAAAACCACACATGCCCAGTTTAACTGATGTCGATAGGAAGTGAAGTATTGCTTCTAAAAGCTACGTTTTGACAGGCAGGTTGAAATTATGCTCTTGTTCAAATATACCAATAACGTGTTAATTTGTAATTATCGTCAACATTTCGAGTGAAACTGTCCAACGAAGTTTAACAAGTGTGACTGAAGATTACTCTTTAAATTTACATGAGCTGTGTCTACATAAACAAGTCATATAAACAAACTATATAACTTGTTATATTTCTTGACTGCAAATTAATTTAATTCAATTTTACACATTTTCCTTTATCTCCAAATTTTTCTGCTTAACATTACGTTTATTATTAATTACCTACATTTCCGTAAGCCAGTAATGTCCCCTGAAGTTAGTATTACGTTCCTAACTCATACCACCAATTCCAACGCTTTGGTGACAATGACAGCTCAGACAACAATTTTACTTATATCAGTCATTACAATATTATGCATTTTGGCAGAAGACGAACAGTTGAAAAATAAAAAAGTCTATTATTCCACAAAACATGATGAAGCTCGGTTGAAAAACGCAACCAGCCAGCTATTTGCCGAATGGAAAAGTAAAGGTGAACCCCTTGCCATCTCAAATTTGGGTAAATTCATCAACACTCAATTTGCCAGCAAACAATGCCTAATAGTTCTACAAAATTTTAAAGGACTAAACATCTATCCACCTCCAAATGTACCTGTTATTCTTCACAAGATAATTCCTAAATTTGTATGGACTGATGTCTATTCTCTAGAAGGCGAGAAACGACTAGCTTGGATGTTGGAGACCAGAAATACCAGTGGCTCAATCACAATGGCACTGTGCCACATATTCACCATTAGAGACTTCAGGTCCATATCTGGCTACCCAGTAAGATGCGTTCAAATGGATTATGTCAAATTTTCCACAAACTCAAAACCATGGAACTGTCAGTTGAACATTGATATATTTCCACCGGACACAGTTCAATATTTACAGGATTCTGAAGTTTCTGTTGCAGACTATATTAAAATATATCCCACTATTTGGCATTGGCTGGTGAATGTTTCCAATGAAGATATCGATTATGTTCCCCAGACTCATATGTTGAGCTCCACCCCTACATTCCAGTTTTACTTGGTTCCAACTTCCTTCATTAAAAATATAAGAAATGAACGAAATACTGACTTGATCTTTAGGTGGATTTCTGGTACGTACCCATTCAAGATGGACTTAGATCTTGAGTCCTCACACATGCCACTTCACTACAGACGTGAGTTTTTCTTGACGGAGGTAACTAACCGAGTACATCCAGATGCATTGGAACAGGCATGGGTTTGCGAGGTAAATTCCATACAATATCTTCAGATTTGTCTTGAATGCCTGGATACGCCGTCTTTTGAAGTGATAAAAGTTCCTTCACAAATAGGCTTCAAGTCTGACCAGTATTCATACAGTGTGTCTTCAGCTATTCACTGGATGATTGGCGGCATGAACAACCCATTTTCACAGTTTTACGGATATCTTTGCAAAAGGTTCAATACAGACTCTGACCGTTTTCATGTTGCGAGTTTAGCCATTAGCAAAAATGTGAGGGAGGAGGCCTACCTTGTCGTTGCTGGGATTGCTTGGAATTTGATTCTCAAAAATTTTAGTTTTCATCATAAACAGGACATAACATTAGATTCATGCTTTGACCGCAAATGCATAAGAGAAACGGAGAAAAATCTTGAAAGTAATTATCGAGTAAATTTTCAGTTTTTTCCTAAGTTTGTCTTACATTTCCAAGAAAGTCCGAACCCTTTCCAAATCCATTACTACGTAAGCAATGAGTTTGATGCTTTGCGTTTTGTAAGCTGTGGATTTAGGGGATTTGAGGGAATGGCTTTCGACCAATTATTGAATGTCTACGATATTTACACTTGGGGTGCCATTTTAGCGTCAATCGCTGGAGTTGTGGTCATTCTTGCCTGGTTCACTTCGACCTCCTCAATTTCAGATCTCCTTCGCTATCTCATTTCCACCGTTAAGGCGTTGGTGGAACAAGGAGACCCATTTTCGCAAACAGTTTTGAATACTGGTGATCACATGCGAATAGGAATTGGAGTATTCCTCCTCATGGCAATCATAATTAGTAATGGCTACAAGAATACAAATGTTTACAATTTAGTTAGGCCAAGAGAGGCATTGCTTTATGAAGACTTTCAGCAATTGATCGATGACAAGGTGGATGTGCGTGTTGGATCAACACATGCATCCTTTGCATACTCATTTATGCTAGTTGAGTCCACCGATAATGAAGGGTCAAGGAAAGGTCATTCAAGGGAAGTAACCTTATTAAAGTCACTCTTTAGGAGTTCTTCCCGACTAAATGAATTTCACAAATCATTTGCCGATACGAAACAACTCAAGCTAGTTCATAATGTCAAAAACTACAGTGGATTAATACAGGTAAACCGAATAGTTCCGTTTATTTACCAAATATTTGCGGCTCTGCTGGACTTTGGGGATTTGCAGCAAAATTTAACACGGGAGTATTTACAGTTTGAAAGGGTTGAGTTAGGCAATATGCTTAGACAGTGTAACGGAACCGCACTGCTGACAGAGGCACAGCAAGCTTATGCATTGGCAGAGGAGATGAAATCTCAAGGAGGAAATGTGGGAAAAGAAGTTTACTTAAGGACCAGCGTGGGTTTCAACCTTATCGGTTATATACCAATGTATATTATCCGACGGATTGGCGGTTTGAGACAGTCAGGTATTGTCCAAAAATGGGTTGACCTGTCTTGGGAATTAATCAAACGAGTCAAACAGCATTCAACTGGCGGAAGTGGAAGCCCTAACCCAGCAACATTTGATGGAAACATTGTCGTCATATTTACCATTTTGGGGTGTGGTCTCTTTGCGGCAGTACTGACATTCTATCTGGAAATCATGGCATGTTGGATAAAATGGATTTGGAAATGGTTTATTGGAGGATGCCGATATGTTGTTGGAGTAGTCTTTAATAGGCTTACGGCTGCATGGGAAGTGTTAGGGATAAAGGTATTTTTCAAGATGTTAAATCACGAATACATAGAGCATGACAAAGAAAGATTATGAGGAAAATCGTGAATTGAGTTTGAGAAATCTGATGCGCTTCTATTTAACTTTTTTAGGGTGAGGTTGGTAACATGAGAGTAATCTTACTTTTAGAAAAACATCTCAGAACTTATAACTATTTATGAGAAAAATGTTTTAATTTTTACATTATATTGAAATTAATAAAATTCATCTTAATGAAACATTAAATGTAGTTGCCTGTTACATTGCTACAATACGAACAAATGAATTTGCCATAAACTTTAGCCGGCGTGACCAACGTACTTCAAGTAATTACTACTTAAGGATGTGAGAACATGCGTTGTTTAAGGTTGTTAAAGTATTTTAAAGTTTCTAAAGCTCGTGTTAAAAAGGGTGTGCCCAAAAATTACGTAAATGATATAATATGATACCCCATGTCATGAATGAGGAGGAATGAGGAGGATAGAGGTAGTTGGTAGTTGTAAGGGATGATATGATGACTCTTATCATTAGTTACCTAGTTAAATTATAGTTATTTAAAATTAAAAATAAGGATGGAACTGCAAGGCTGTTTTTTAACTCCGAAAGACGACAGTTTACACAGTTTTTTATTTGTATTAAAAAAATGCTTTTTTGCCTTTCATTCTTCTTCATGTATTTTACATAACCGGTTTCTTTTTCATGATAACATAATTCATAAGATTATGAGGAGCATCGGCATTAATTATTTTGACCAAAATCCAAAGGTTCGTGCACAACTTGAGGAGGATCCGTGTCTGGCACTGGCACTACAGCTGAGATAAGGGGGGAAGGGTACACTATTATAGGTTTAGGACGGGGCTTATCTTCTTCTAAACTGTCATAGTTAGTCGAGTCTGAGCACTCTGTAGGCGTTTCTGACTCTTCTTCTGAAGACTCTTCGGACAACTGGAGTTCAGGACCAGTCCAATTCATTTCCACAGATGCAGGTCGATAATGTACCAAGCCAACTTGGGATGCGTGGGGGTGAGCAAATGTGGATGTCCCTTGTCCAGGTATTTTTCGAACCACTGCCCGATCAAAGAATACTCGGCCTCCGCGTCCCATTCGGCGTTTTTTAAGTCCGGCGGAAAGAAGAGCATTATTCTTTTTTAAAGATGTTGGATGGTAAGTGAGGCGTTTGTCATCAATTCCTGAGTGACCCGGCGTACTGAAACGCCAAGTACTTGAAACGCCCGGGGTCTTTATAGGGGCCAAGTAGTTGCATCCTCGCTTTCTCCTGAAAGCAAATGGGTGTTTTTCCTTGGGTTTAGGAGGTGCAACGGCAGCAACGCTGATTTCATCATCGGAAGAGTCAGAGAGGGTTGAAACCTTAGTCACCGGTGTGGCGCTAGTATTCCCTAGAATGGTTTTAGAGACAACTACACCATCATCTGAATCAGAATGTACTGCTATAACCTCTATCTCCGGCTTGTCAGCATCGACCCCATGAACTGCACTTCCGCCATCGCTGCCCTTCTGAACAGCATTCGAGGCATTTCCGCCATCATCATCCGCCTCGACAGCCTTCACGACAATTTCGCCACCATCATCCCCCTGAGCAGTTTCGGCTTCTGGGACATTTTCATCAAGACAGATAGCAGAAGACTCCAACTTCTTATAAAAAATCTCCTCGCTTAGTGATATGAGCTCCCTCTTGATTGTCTCCCTCTGCCTTACCATCCCTAGAAGGTTAAGAGCGGTGCCTAACTGCTGCCTGAGAAGGACCAGTTTTTGATATTGACGTTTGTCGCTGTTCAGTTGTTTCCGAGTTCGCATTTGCTGGGGGAGCGGTTTAAATGCAAAGTATGGATTGTTGGGTGGTGGGTCACAAGCACGAGCAATTCTTACTTGAGGCGTCAATGGGTGTTTCTATATTTAAAAAAATAATTATGTTCACCAGTCGAAGATCTGGTATTTAGAGATATGGGAACGGAAAGAATTATTCATTGTTTATTATTCGTCGTTCATCATTGTTCAGTCAGTCATCTCAGTATACGGTAGACATACATATAGTACGAATATTTTTTTAGGCGTTCAAATTTTCGTTTTTCATATTGCAATTTTTCTTAGAAAGGATTTGCTAACTAGTAAAATTATCGACTGGTATTCTAAATTTTTAACAGTTTTTATTATACAATATACTACACTGGATGACTTTAGAACATAAATTAGCTGTTTGAGGAACTTTATCCTCTCTAATCATTACTCCAATCATATCTACATAATTCAGTTTATATATACCGTCTTAAGTCTCTTATTAAGCCAATATTCATAAACACCAGTGATGACGTCCTCATCCATCTTATCCTTAAGTACAGCTTTGGCCCCATCGAGAGTCATGACGGTCTTACAGGTCCCTTGTTCCAAGCAGTACATAATTTTCTCAAACTATTCAAAACAAAAGCAAAAAAATGTAAAGTTAAGCTCACCATCTCTTAGGTAAATATTTAATCTTCAATTAAACTAAAATTATGCAATAATTAATTAATTAACATCTGTAAAATGACATTTACCATTTCCTCAGTCAACCCGAAACATTCCGGTTGCTCCTTCACCCACTCTTCGTCTTCAGTATCCAAATCATAATCCACTTCTCCTTCCGAACCTTCATCCAGCATTGAGTCCCAGTCCCTAACCAACCTCTTGGGCATCTCCCCCACATCCGTATACAACTCCTCATAATCAGACACCTCCTCACAATCCAGCGTCGGAATCTTACTCCCGGAACAGATGGCCTTTTGCAAGTGCTTCTCCTTCGCCTCATCTTCCAGCATCCCGCTAGTATTCTCAGGCCCTGTCTCCGTCAGAACCACAGGCCCATTTCCTGGCATCTCCGAAGCCCGACAAATGGGCAGTGGCAAGGACTCATTGGCCCTTAAGGCTCTCGCAGGAAACGCAATCATCTTATCGAAGGAGTGGCGTCGCTCACTTAAAAAATCAAATTTTCGAACTCTCCATCCGCAAAAATAACCCTTTTTTAAGTGCAAGTGGAAAAATTGGAATCCAAACGCAAACAGATGTAAACAATCAGATGGGAATTAGCTCAAGAAAAACTTTTTTTACTTCTTCTATCACACCCTAATCCATATATCCCCATACAAGCAACACCTCCCAATAGTCCCCCCACTGTACAGTAGTGGTGGATACTGGAGCCGTATCAGATCACCTGACAGATGACAGGTGTCAATATTGCAAAAGACGGAAAATCCTTTTTTATGGGATGAGACTGTAATTGCGAGTTGCGAAAAACCCTGTACCTATGCATGCCTGTGTGGGGTGTGTGTATATGGCACACACACACTTTGCTAGGATTTTTTTTAGCACGCCTATTTGCAATTAGGGCGGAATCTAATATACTTTGTCTTTAGGCTCGAGCTGGAGTCTTATCATCATTATCATATCATCATGGATTTCATGCCTTTTTGATCTGATGCCTTCATAAAAAATCTTTCAATTCTCATGCAAAATGATAAAAATAAT
Source organism: Lepidocyrtus lignorum (assembly GCA_034696835.1). NCBI lineage: Eukaryota > Metazoa > Arthropoda > Collembola > Entomobryomorpha > Entomobryidae > Lepidocyrtus > Lepidocyrtus lignorum. Next base: position 9,442 of record JAQGAG010000922.1, read on the forward strand.
GCACAAAAAGGGCTACAGAAATAAAAAATTTAGATGATATTTATGACTATTTTATCTTGAGGGATTGATGAGATGTGTACAGAGGTCTGCTATCTCGATTAGCCTTTTGTCATTTGCTACGTCATAATAATAATGCTTTTGACGGAGCTTCATATTTCCCTTTGTTCATTGTCAACTTTTTCAGTGGCTGGAGATTATGAAAAAAAACGCACAAAAGGGACCGTGTGGAATTTACAGACATCGTCCAAAAATGGGTTGAATTGTCTTGGAAATTATTCAAACTGGTCAAATATCATTCAACAGGGGGAAGTGAAAACTCTAAACAGGAACATTTGATGGAAGCAACGTCTTCATATTCGCCATTTTGGGATGTGAATGTGGCCTACTTGCGTCATTACTGACCTTCTGTGTGGAAATAATTGCATATTGAATACGATATATTGCTATGGATTTTTGGAGGATTTAGGCATTCTATTCGATTATTAGAAAGAACAATGTTGGGCAGGTCTTGTCTCGACTTGTTATGAATTGGTGTTCTTGGGCATGGGTAGGATGTTACATTATAGCTACATGTTATATAGTCATGATGCCATGAATAATATTAATATTTAATGTGATTTTGCAAAGGACAAGGCCTCCTAACAGTATTTACAAATATTATATACCTACATATGATTAGTCATAATATACTTCTAATACGTTCAGATTAAAATGGTATTATTAAGCATGTTTACAGTGCCTAAAACAATGCGCACTTTTTGCAATTAAAATAATTAAAGTAATTATAATCAATCAATTTGACAATAGTAACTAAACTGTAAGAGATAATGCTAATTTTCTTAAAACACAGTTAACTGGTTTCCCTTAACCCAAAGGAAACTCTATCTACTACAAATGTATATTATTACCTATGTTCCTTGCCTTACCCCAACAAAAGCAAATCCGCAATTTTATTAAACCCGAAATCCAGCATCACAGCAGGGGTCAACATCTCGACAAAATTAGCCGAGCCAACCATCACCTTCAGTGGTTGCATTGAGTAGACAAATGCCCTAAACAGCTTCTGTTCCCTTAGCGGAAATGACTTCCTTGTCTTCGGTAAAACTTTCTGCCTTAGATACCTCAGCAACTGTACAGAATCCCCATGAACCCTTCCAAACACTCCAAAACAGACTATCCCCAATAGTCCATCAAATGCCGCGAATGAAAATAGCAGAAGCCTTGGTACCGAAATGTATTGCCCAGCATGTATTATTGCAAACATGCCAATGATGAGCGCTGATAATGAAGCAAAGAGAAACGTGTTGATTATGCCATTTTGCTGGGTAATGTTGTAAAACCTGGAAACGAGCTGGAGCTCCCTATAGCACATGAGGAAGTTCCTCCATCCAGTTGAGTTCCTCCCAATACTGGAGCATTCAGATAACAACTGTTTGCAATGCCTCAAATAAAATCGGAAGCAAAAGCTTTGAAGAAGGCAGAACTCAAAGACTTGGAATAAGAAGCTGCCTAAGAGATCCATCACAAGCCAGAATGAAAAGAGCGAAATGAAAATTAAAAGCATAATTGAATGGCCAGAAAGCAGCAAGAGCCTGGATCTTGAATTCCAAGAATTCCATTCAGGGTCATGACACTCCTCCATTAAAAGGTAGGCGAAGGTTGAAGGTCGACACATGTCCAGCCATCGCTGCATGGCGTAGTTGGAGGCCAAGATATAGGGTGAAAGTAAAGCCGATAGCTGGATCCCTCTGATCATAGATTTTTCCGATTTCTTTATTGTTGACTCTGTCAAATTTACAAATGGTAGATTTTTAGCATTAAACGTTGCGGCATTCCAAAATTCCCAAAGATTTACCTTTTATGTTCCTCCTTTCAAATTGAAGAAACAGGTTGAATGACTCGATTATGTTATCGCCCCTTCTCAGGGTTATCCACTTGACGACCATGTAGCAAGTGTGAATCCCAATGTAGAAGACACATTCCAGGGTAACAACCAATGGCTGATTTTTTCTTCCATGTATTGTTTGAGCAAACAAAGTGACAGTTAAAATCGCAAACATGAGCAAAGTAAACTTCGCTCTTGCTAATGAGCGGGTATTCCGAGTAAGTTGGGAAATTCTGTTGTCATCCCCGCCTTCAAAGGTAAATGGCGTTGTTCCGAATTTGTTTTCCAGCTTCAGGTGGAGCTTAAAGCGATCCAATAGGTTGTCACCCAAAAGCATTTTGTTCGGATTGTTGCCAAAAGTTATACGGTTGCTGATTTGAAATGATGGAAACTGATAATCGCGGAATGGTTGGTAGGAGCATGGAGCATAACTGACTCTGGTTACAAAAAACATCCAACGAAGTGAGCAAGCGTTTATAAAAATAAATTATGTATTTAATATGAAATACGCTTAGCTAATACTAAATGAGGCTACTCGGTGAACTGCTGCCTCGTCGGACTTTATAAATTTCATGAATTATTGGATGGACTTGTGAAAAAGCGAAGTGCAAAAAGTATTTGCCTTGCCACTTGTCATAGTTAGGCAAGTTAGGTAATGTGCTGTGTAAAGTTGTTATGAAAAACAGAAGAATATTTAAAGCGATGTTGTGATATCGGTTGACTTGTATACGC
>JAQGAG010000923.1:0-12043 GCA_034696835.1 Lepidocyrtus lignorum
CCAAAATTAACCCGAAAAAATTAGAACGCGGGTCTCTAATACTGCGCGGGTCTCTATTAGAACGCGGGGTAAAAACTAAAAAATTTAATAGAACGCGGGTGTTGTATTAGCGAGAATACGGTAATACCTATTTAGTTCTGTTTTGAGATAGCAAATAGGGTAGACGTAAATGATTACTCCTTTTTACAATAACTTCCGATTTTCCCGGGTAGTCAATCTGTTCATTCTTTAATCTTGACTTTACTTTTAAACATAGGACAGATAAATACCGAAAACATCAATAAATTTAAGCAATATCTTTTAATTTAAAATTTGGGAAACCCATTTTTACTAATTACTAACGCTAAGTAGATTTAGGATAATTTTGCTACTTTTTTGTTTCTAAAAAATGGTAATACATATTGACTGGCTTTTAGCCTTATTCGCTCCACTTTGCACACATCACAATCATTTTCTATTACATTCATTCCCCTTCAGTTTTGATTTCAACATCAACTGAAGCCTCCAGTTGGTCTTCGACTTTAGAGTTCGATCTGAATGGACTTTTCTGGTTGGAACTATTCCTCTTCTTTTCAAATTTACATTTGTTTGTTCTAATGTGACGACGTCTAGCACCAGCCGTGGAGAACGACATTGAACAACTTTGGCAGTTAAATCGTTGGTTAAGATGAGCGCTTTTTTGGTGCGTCATTAAACTACTCTTTTGTGTAAACACTTTGTTACAGATGTTGCACTTAAATCTGACATTAAGATGAACAGTCTGATAATGTTTTTTGGCTCCAGAATAATTCCCAAATTCCTTAGAGCAAAGACAGCATTTTAATTTCCCTGAGTGGGGGTTCCTGCCAAATTTTCGTTTTTGCGTTAACTTTGATGTGGTTATGTTGACAGGTAAGCCAGCTTGGGAGTGACTGCCAATTTTCGGTGTCGAGGAATTTTGTTCGGAGTCCATATCTTCATCTTCGAAATCGTCGACATAGTAGTTTTCAATACACGAAGTTTCCTCACGATCATCGTGCTCACGTTTAGAATCATTTACTTCTGTTTCTGGAATAGGTAAATCTGTAGAATTTGTCCTGTTCAAAATATTTCGCTGTTGCTTGGAAGTCCAAGAATTGTGCCTTAATTTATCGCTTGCGGCCGCAAGGTCCATTTTGGAAAACTTTTTAATCCTAATTTTGGGTTGTCGGCTCTGAATTTTACGTGAACCTGAAACAATTTTATTTATAATTTTTTTAAATTACATGCAAATAATCAATGATACAAGTCCTTGAAAGCTTGCTGGATAAAGTACTTACATTTGTGTGCCGTTTCCTTCCTGAGCGCCTCCGCAATTTGTAGTTTGCCCATCAGTCCTGAACCATCGTCAACCAACTTTCTGGATAAATCACTTTTGCCATCCTCGTCAGCTCTTTTCAACTTGTCATAGATTAGCTGAACATATGAGGCAGCCTCGACTTCGATCTTATCCAGTTGTCTAACTAAATTCGATAGTTTGGCATTCCAAATATCACATTCCTTGCAAAGTGCTACTTTTAATTTCGACATGTCCACCTTGTCCAGCAAATGTTCCGGAATTAAGTCTTCTTGTTGAAATACTTTCCTCATTTTTAATTTAAGATAACGGGATACATACTGCATGGAACAAATTGAGGTTGTTGAAACACCCCTTGTGGATTGAATTGTGGGGAAATTAGAATTAGATGGTGGTATTTGCTCCATACAAATGAAACAATGTCCAATCGTGTCAACCACAAAATCAATTTTTGGCTGCTTTCTCATTTTTTAATGACAATTAAATATGTATTAAATTAAAGTGGCGCTAATCAAGTACTCAAATGAGAATTCGGTGTATCCTTGTATATCAGCAATGTATAACAGAACGTGCGTGTAAAGAAATTAACGGCTAAAGAATAGCAATCGAAGTCACAAAAATCGTATTTTAATTACTTACTCCGATAACGATTTAAACTTTTATTGTAAACATTTGGAACGCGTCCCAGCTTTTTTTTAAAAAGATGTTAAGAAATGTTTACTACCCTTATATTTGGGCAAGTTGAGAACATATTATATTTCTTGTCAATTAAGAATTCTTGTTTATGTTTTCTTTCACTATTGCACTTTGCTTATTTGAGTGGGTGGTGGAAATCATGAAATGAATGAACTAGTATTTGCATTTATTTATATACCCAAAGATTCAAATATATGAAAAGTACAAGCCAAACGTGAGCAACAAATAACAAGGATATACACTCAACTGGTTTCGCCTTCCCAAATTCCCAACCCCAGACTTACTTGATGAGCACGGTCGCTTCCCAACACCGAAGGATTGGATGGAAAGATTATTTTGTTATATTTAATTGCACAATTAGACAATTAGAAATCATAATACTTGCAATAATAATGGTCTACACTCTACACTCGCAGAAAAGGCAGCTAATAATAGAAGAAATACACATAAAATATAATAATATATGGTTATAATCGGCGTCAAATAGAACAACTTTGCTATTTACTAAACAAAAATTCAACCATCAACGAAAGCTCACGCTCAGTACTCAAACAAAGTAACTTGATATAGAGCTTGAAATAAGTTTTAATTGACAAGATGAGTACAGAAAGTGATTTTGTTGTGGAGTCAAAGGTGCACTGTTTTCTCTGTCTAGATGGAACATCATCTCAAATTTTCAAGGATGGAAATTCCGACTCCTCAGAGCCACCGACTTGTTCTCTTCAGAGTTTGTCGCGATATTTGGGATTAAAGTTACAGAAAGCTTTTCAGCAGGATACGGAGGATTCCATTCCACAACATTTGTTTGAAACGAGGAAAATCTCAAAATTGAAAGGGGAACTGTGTGAGCAATGTAAAGTTTTGAATGCAAATTTTATTATGTTGCATCAAAAACTGGAGAAGATTCAAATGGAAGTGGAATCCTCTTTGAACCAAATCTTTTTGAGGCTTCAGAAGGCGAGAATCAAATCCGGTTGGAAGGGCAAACTACTCGTTTTAGCGGTTATGAGAACTGAAGCGATGGAAAAATGTAAGTTACACAACTACTTACTTTTACCTTTCTACCCGTTTTTTTGTAGATTGGAAAAAAAGTTCAACCAACTACTTAACTCGAATCGTTATCTTATTATTACTGACAGGTTCTCGCACCTTAAATGCTGCTTTCCCTCGAGTGAAGCTCAGAAACCTTACAAGTAATGGAATTGAAAAAGTTCCCCAAAAGGCAAAGTCATCATCCACCGACTTCAAAATTAGTGCAAACGGTTCACCAGAATCAGACCCCGTGTTAGATAAGGTTATCACTGTTAAAATTGAGTATTCCTCAGCAAACTCAAGCCCATCATACGATGAAGACGACAAATATCATTATCCAGACAGTGAGGATTTAGATATGGTCAGCGAGAGCTCGGTTCGAATTATTCAAAGACACGCTCCAGTAAACAAATAAGGGAAGAAGAAGTTTCGCCCACTTGGGCTCCAAATATCAAAATACCGAAAGTCAAATTAAATACGCAAACTGGAAGTTTTAAATGTTGCCGTTGTCTGCGCGAATTTCCACAAATTGTAAAGTACAAAAAGCATTATAGGGAAGTCCATCTCAGCGTTGAATCCAAGTGTACGATTTGTAATGTGTTTAAAAGCCGACCTGGCATGCGAGCTCACCGTTCAAGTGTACACAACTTGGGGAACAGCTTTACCTGTCAAGTTTGCAAGGGGACTTTCACCCGAAAACAAAGTTTACACCGGCACCAGCGGCGAACTAGCTGCATGACTGGAAGGCCTCCTAAGCCTAAAGAGCACACATGTCACTGCCATATTTTTGAAAATGGTTTTACCCAGAAGTACGGTTTAAAACGTCACCTGGATGAAGTGCATTCAAATTCTCGAAAACGTGTCTGCAATCTCTGCGGAAAGAAGTTTGTGAGGAAAAGGGATATAGTTTCTCATCAGAAGATGAAGGGTCACTGTCAGGGGGAAATGAAGCCAGTAGACCGTTTGGACCCATTTCCCAAAGCAATTTAAAAAAAATTAACGATAAGTTAGAATTTGTGTGGTTGAAAAATGAATGGCCTAAGGATTTGCAAAGTACTTTTATAGCTTCGACAGGGTATATTTAAATTCTAAAACAGATTTAGAATACTAATATAAATGTATTACAAAATGAAATTAAATGATTCAATGAAAAGTATGATGCGCTTGGTTGTGTTTTGTCGAAGATTTAATTCAATGATCATTCCCTTCCATTATAAGTCGAGAACACAGTTTGTATCGGGTCCAATGCTGGTATGTATTTGGAAGTTTTGGGATCAATTTCATTGCAATCGTCATGGAAGTATATCCAACGGGTGATTGGATCATTGGTGAGCCTCCGTGCTGAACCGATGACCAACACTTCGAGATAACGTCCAAAAATATGATAATAATACATGAGTCGTAAAGTGACATTAGCTTCATTTTTATTTTCATCCTTTCATACCTATTAGGTTCTACAAAAATTCTTTCGTCAAAGTCTCACAAAACATTTGGAATGTGGAGCGCCAATAGACAATCAAACTATTTGCTTAACATATAGCAACTGCAACATAATCTTATCTGGTAAATATGTTAATTTAATCAGGCTTCTACCTCCCACCTTTGAACTTTATACAACACAGAACGCAGATTAATTGTAATTTTTTGTTAGTTTAAAGCCGAAAATTGTCAAATATGCCTTTCATCAATTTTCTACTACACTTGCTTATATTTCTTTACACAAAATTATATTCAATAGCTCCTGAAACATGACAACAATGATCAAAACAATGACAAACAAGTTATATTATTGTTATTGGTCTGGTCAGATTGTCTAAAATTAACTACAATTTTTGCAAACTGAAATGTAAAATTTTAAATTGTTTCATGTACTCTACCACTATCAAACTATCAATACAATCGCACTGTCTGCTATCTCGAATGAACGGTTTTCAGATGGTTCTGAAAATTATCCTTTCGAAAGAACGTTTTTCCACAAAGATGACAGGTCTGTGGGACCAACTTTAAATCCAGTTCTTCCCCACAATCGGTAACTTGATGTTGATGACGCTCTAAATCACGACTCCGTGTAAATGATTTATTACACGCTTGACACGAGTATCTAATACCACCATGGATAGTTTTTTGGTGTATCTTGCAGTCATCTTGGCGTGAAAATGTCTTTCCACAAATGGCGCACTTAAAACGGATCTTAAGATGTACACTCGTATAATGACGTGACAATCCAGATGTGTGAGAGCATTCCTTTGAGCAAGAGCGACATTTATGCTTTTTTGTTTCCGGTTTGTGGGTCGATTTGCTTTTACGGTTTTTTTCACTGGTTTTGTCGTGTTCTCCCGCTTTCACCTTGGTGTCGCTCATGGGTTCCATGTGGGGAGTTGAGTCATCCAAAGAACGGTTTCCGGTTTCATCCCCTGATGACAAGAAGTATCCGCCTGGAGTTTCCAATTTTATTTTAATAGCACTCACATCTATTAGTGGCTCTGAGGGGTCCTGCATATCTAGTGCCGGTGAAAAAATTTGATGCTGTCCTTCAATAGTTCCTTCAAATTGAGTGACGCCCCGGGGCCTTGAAGTAACAAAATTTGATTTAGGTTTACGTTTTTCAATTTGCTTCATTTTCGTACACAGCTTTCGGAGTTTAATGCGAGGAGTTAGGGTGCTGGCTTTGTGATAATCTGTAAATAAATTTATCACATCATTAAAAATTTCAGTAATTTTTAGGTACGTTTACTCTTTTCAGATCTTAAATTGAATGTAAATTTACTACGACTGACTTACATTTCTGAATGGCATATCTCCTCAGCAAAGACAGTGTCCTTTTATTTGGCCTAATTGACTCACAAACTCCCTTTGTTTTCTCAGCTTCCAAAAATTTTCCGTTGATTAAGGCGGCACAGGATGCCAACTCCATTTCAATTTTCTCAGTTGAATAAACAGCTTTGAAAATTTGTTATTCAACTTTACACATCCCCCACATAGCGTAACTCTTGTTTTTGTTCCATTAGTGTCCGATAAGGAAAAAAGTGGAACTTCATCATTCTCCAGCAACACTTCGTGAAAATTAATTTCCAAATAGCGGGACAAGTGCTGAAGGGAGTTAGTTAAATTACTGGGAGGGAGTTGAGGTGAAACTACTTTATTCGAGCAGAAGAAGCAACATGTTCCCGAATTGAGAACCAAATTATCGTTTTTCATTTTGATTAATACTGTACCTTGTACGCACGGTGCGCTTACGATTAGTTTAAACTTTTGTAAAATATTTGGAACGCGTAACACCTACAGTTTAAATTTTAATTACGATTAGACGGGGTTGAGAAAATTTCATTACCTTCATATTCTGGCTAGTTTAGATCATAGATCTCAACTAAAAAAATATTCGTTTGTTTTTAACTTTGACCATTGCCATAAATTGTATTGTATTCACATTACATAGTGGGTGGGTTGAAACGAATGAACGAGTATTTGGATTTACACCAAACGATGGTATGAAAAGTGCAATGCATACCAGAGATATCAATAAAAAAGGATACAAACTCAACTGGTTTTGTCTTCCCAGTCCTAATGAGAATGACTTACGAAGTTAAGTATCTTCTCAACCCCGTGGGATTGGATATTGGATATGGAAAATGGAAGGATAGGACGGGCTTGTTTTATCATGATACAAGAAGAAAAATGAAATCATAGAATGAGTATTTGTATATATTTTAAAATGCCTTAAGAAGAAAAGTGTTTTATAAAGTTAAGATTATTCGCTCAAATTTTAAAAAATCCATTGTTGTCAATAAATAATGCATAATAAATTTCAAGTATTCTGAAAAAATAAATTGTTTTAATAAAAATCACCTTGAATTAGTTTATTGCTAGAGATATGCCTGCATGATGAGTTATATGTAGCAAGAAATGTTATCAAATAATCAGTAATTATTATAGGTACCAAATATATTATAAATTATAAAGTAAATACACCTAGTCACAATCAAGTTTTTTTCTAGCACGATAAAAACTAATTATCTAGAAAATGCACTACTATTCCAAAACATTCTTAAGTCAGTATTTTACCTCGTGTTATCAAATGTCACGCATACTACAGGGTATCCACATTTAATTATAAATTTCAGGTTTAATTTCTAAAATTATATTAATTTTTTCGTTAACCAGATACTGCAATTTTGTATTCACATAGTTTTAATGTTATTGCAATTTGTTAAGACTTTGCTGAGCCCTTTGCTAAGCGTACTGGTCCTCAGGGAGGAATTCTAATACTAATCTTAACAGAATTCTCAATTTAGTTCTTTCTTGGGATGAAGACTTCGCTGGTGAACAGTTAACTGACTTTTTGAAGAAAAAGCTTTGTCGCAGATGTTGCACTTGAATTTAATTTTTAGGTGGACAGCCTTTTGGTGCCCTCTTAAATTGTCCCTGTCTGTAAACACCTTGTTGCAGATTTCGCACTTGAACCTGATGTTAAGATGAACATTTTTGTAGTGTCTCCGAAATGAAGAAACATCTGCAAACTTCTTCAGGCATAGATTACAATTTACTTTCCCCGTCTTCGGGTCCTTAACGAAGTCTTTCTCTTTCACTGGATTAGAAGTAGTAACGAGTTCAGCACCCATGAAATCCCCATTTGTCTTCATATTTGGCATATCTGCATGTTCGGAACCTTCACTTTGTTCTCCCAAACCATACGCATAAGTGCTTTCGCCGTGTTCCACGCTTGTCTCCATTTCATTGATTTCCAATCTTTCTGTATCCGAATTTCTCAAATCTTTGATATTTGATGAGGATTGCAGCTTTTTATAACGGAGTACGTCCTTTTCTGTCAAATTATTTACCCTAACTCTGGGATGAACCGATTTTAATTTCTGGGAGCCTAAAATCAATTCCAAATTTGAGCAAATTATAGTTACTAAAAATCTAATTTATTTCGTGGGTTGCTTGTGGGATTTTCTACTGTAAAAGGTTTCCTTACATTTTATCGCGGTCTCCTTCCTAAGAATTTCTGCAATTTCCAGCTTCCCCATTACCTCACTCGTAGAACTATGGTCGGCCAATTTATTTAATAAGCTTGATTTGCCACTTTTATCTGCTCTCAAAAGCTTGCCATGGATAAGCTGTAAATGTTCTACTGTCTCAAGTTTAATCTTCTCCAGTTGTCTGCACAGCTCCGATAACTTGGCATTCCAACTTGCACATGCCTCACACAAATTTGCTTTCAGTGTTGACCTTTCCACCTTTTCCAGTAATTCTTCAGGAATTTGCTCCTCCTCAGGAAATACGTTCCTCAATCTTAATTTTAGATAACGAGATAAATATCGCAGGGAATAAATGGAAGATGAATTAGATGACTGTGGTTCTGAAACCAATCGGGGCGATATTTGTTCAATACAGATGAAACAGTGTCCAATCGTGTCCACCACAAATTCGTTACGTGCTTGTCCTTCCATGTTAAAAACCAAACTACTTATGAAGTGATATTTTTTCCGGTAATGTTTATTATTGCTAAAATGAAAGTTATTTTTTGACTCGGTTTTCGCCACCTTTCAACTTAATTAGTTACTAGATAAATAAATTTAGAATTGTTGTACGTAGGTGCTTGCAGTGAAAGAAAATGGCTAATTCTTAGAAATCCCTAATTGCTACATGCCGACATTAAAAATTATATTAAATAAGGTATAGTCTTTGTGGGAGATTTATTTCATTCTGTTAAAAAGGTTTTGTAAATTCAAAACAACATACCAGACAAAACAACAACAAAACAGATGAAGAGACAAGTGAAGAAATACATGGGCTATGACTGCCTAAGCAAGGCAAATATTAGAAAGAACATAATGCATGCCTATTTCATACTTAACTCTTTATGATCTTTGGCGTGAGCGTTTTATACATATGCCAAAATTAAAAATATGCATGTAATTTTATCATATTTTAAAACAGTCAAATTATGTTGGTTGGTTACTATGGTTACCCATTCATAAATGGCATACTTTATATTCTACGAATTATGATTTAAAATATCAATTATTTTAGTAATAACGCTACAGCTAGGTCCTACTAGATGATCAGTTGATCAGTGATATACAAGCAATGCTACTTAAATGTCAACCAAAATTATCACTGACATGATGCGTTTTTAAGGTTGAGTATTTTTGTAAGGTGATGAAAATTAATTAACTGGATCAGTAAATAATTTTAGCTATTTACCAAACTTCGCTAATTAGCAACTTACAGTCATATTTACGATTAGAAAGATAACCATTTTTGTTTATAATTATAAAGATTCATTACTGCTTCTAATTTTTTAACATTATTCCGATCATCAATTAATCACCAATAAATTGCACCGTCATTAGCATTCCATAATGATTTGTTGTTTATCATCGGCCTCGACGAAAACTCAGTTGTCAATCTTTACTGGATAGAAACAAGTTTGTCGGTGCAGCGTTAACTCTCTTTTTGAAGTGACAACATGGCCACAAATGTCGCACTTCAGTTTACGTTTCAGGTGAACATTTCTTTGGTGTGCTTTTAAATTACTCGTTTGGGTAAACACTTGGTTACAGACGTTGCACTGGAATCTCACTTTCAGATGAACAGTCCGATAATGAACATGGGCTGCGGGAGCAGATGCAAATTCCCTTGGACAAAGGCTGCATTTAAATTTCCCTGTGTTGGGGTTCCTGGCATATTTTTCTTGCCTTAATTTAGATGTGAATATGTTGACCGGTAAACCAGGTCGAAAATCAACATCAGTTGTTGGCGGCAAACATTTCTCCCCAAAGTTCATATTTTGATCCTCTAAATCATCAGCATAATCGTTGTTCATATAGCTCGTTGTTTCATCCAGGTCATCGTGTTCAAGTTGAAAATCACTTCCCTTTGTTTCTGGAATCGGCAAATCTGAATTTAAGCCAAATGAATAGTTTTGCTGGGGCTTGGAAATACTAGAACTTTGCTTCAGTTTACCCTTTGCTATTAACAAGTCTCTTTCGGCTAACTTTTTTATTTTTATTTTCGGTTTGCAAGCCCGAATTTTTTGAGAACCTGCAAGTAACAAAATATACGACCGTGAGCATGCTTTCCATAAGATTACATTCCATAATATTTTATGTATGTATTAGGAACATTTTCTCTAAGCAGTAAAAATTATACGAATATTCAACAAAGTTGTAATAATGAATGGAGTTTGATGTCATGCTTAATACATTTGTTTGCCGTTTCCTTCCTGAGTGCATCCGCAATTTGTAGTTTTCCTATCAGTCCTGAGCTATTGTCAACCAACTTGCTGGATAAGTCGCTTTTTCCATCCTCGTCTGCCGTTTTCAACTTGTCATGGATAAGTTGTACATATGAGGCTGCTTCAATTTCAATTTTCTCCAGGTGCCGAAGCAACTCCGATATTTTGGCATTCCAACCGGCGCAATCTTTACACAGTGAAACTTTTAATATAGACTTCTCCACCCTGGTCAGCAAATTCTCCGGAATTAAGTCTTCTTGTTGAAATGCTTTTTTCAATTTTAGCTTCAAATATCGAGAAACATACTGCATGGAACAAATTGGCGATGATGCTGATGGCCCATTTCTTAAACCAGTTGGAACAAATTGGGGTGGTATTTCCTCCATACAAATGAAACAATGGCCAATCGTGTCCACCACAAAATCATTCGTTTCTTGCTTTCTCATCTTGAGCGATAACTTTGTTTTTACCTAAACTGCTAGCTTAATCATTCTTGTCGTATAGTAATATAGAAAATTATATGTTGCTCTATCACGTAGGTTGGTAATTAATTAAACTTATCCTTGACACTAATTCTAATTCAACGAATCATGCATATTATGAATTTCATTCTTCAACAATCAACAATGAAGCTTTTTTTCTTTATCAATAACAGAAGCAAACTGCTGTAATGATATTCGTAATATTATGCTACGTGTAGTTTTTATTGTGTACATAGGTATTAAAGCTCGAAGTTCAGGAAGTGAAATTCCCCACAACTCTAATTTTAATTAATGGTGTACGTACACTTTTGTAAAATATTAGTATTTTGAACTGTCTTCTTTAAATTTTCTGGACAGTGTAAACAAAATTCCACTGAAGAAATATACCGACTTTTATGTTAGGTGAAAACCACAACAAAACAAAAATGTAATAGACGTGATGCTACGCATACGTGTTTGCTAGATTGCATGCATCACATCACATTTTTCCACTCACCTACTATGTTGACTCATGTTGACTGAAGAAACAACATGGTAATTGCAGAATGAATGTGTAACAGTCCACCCTGATATCAAGGTAGCCCTCTATTATATTTTGCTGGACTATGAAAAGACAAGTATCAAATTAGTTCATTTGTAAATCAAATTTGCATCAATAACATGACGTTAGTCGATAAGGTATATATTATGTCGAACGGTTTCTTATTTTTGGCACAATTGTGTTGTAGATACGATGCCTTGATTTCAATTTGAATTGCTCTATCTTCCTTGTGTAACAGTAACGTGTATTATTGTTAATTGTTATTAAAACCCAGAGAACAGAGAAAATTGCAAATATCGACAATCTCACAGTCACCTAAATCAGTAAAAGTAATCTGTTGTATCTTCAATAAGTAACTTACCTTCATTCTTAAAATTGTAATTAAATTAAATTCCGGAAATTAAAACACATCGAGAAGTTGCATTAATATATTTAATTCCAAATTATTGAGGCGTTTAGTATGTTTATTATTTTTAATTGTTCAATTGAATATCCATCGATATTTAATGTCTTTAAAAATATTACAACTATTTTACAAATTAAAGTAACCAAACGAAAATTTAACAACTTGTTTTGTTTCTTAGATGCATCTTGAATGCATCGTGTATTACATTGGGCATTTCTCAAGTTTCAATTCACATGACTCCTACTGGCTTTCACTACGGACCCTTAGCTAAATGGGATTTACTTTGGGAGTCCGTGAAATCGGTAGTCAGCAACGCCACTCACTAGAAACC
>JAQGAG010000924.1:0-12025 GCA_034696835.1 Lepidocyrtus lignorum
TTTGATATTCGTTACTGGTTTAGAGATGGATGGAGTTGTCGGGGTTGATTTTCTTTTTGGATTGGGAGGGGGGGATATAAAGTGGATTGGAGTGGGGGTATTTTTGGGGGGAGTTATATGATAATATGTCGTGGGGTATTTGGAATAAGTGGTATTCGGATTAAAAGAAATTATTTAGTATTATGGAAAAGGGAAGGGAAATTAGGAGTAGGAAACGCAGAAGACAATTTTACTGCAAACAACTTCCGCTTGCTTCTATTAACTCTTTTGCCATTCTGAAAGCGGTGTGTAGCAGGAGCTTATAAAAAAGATTTTCTGCGTGTAGTACGCTCACGTTATTATGGTCTGTGTGTGAGTAGGTGCACCAAAAACGCAACGAAATCATACACAAGCTTGTGAAATTGCAATGAACGAGAACGTAATGTTTATACGTACTATACGTAGGTGTGGTGGGTGGAAGAGTTTTTTGGCTCAATGAACGGCCTTGAGTATTTATGCGTATGTTTTTGCAGCGTAGTACATCGTGTGAGATTTTAGATTTTGGTGTGTTGTTGATGTTGATGATTTTTTAAAATATGAATGCGTTTCATCATTATCGCTTCAAAATGTTAGAATGCTATCAACCCAACAAATTCAAAGGGTTTTACAGTGCAACGACAAATCATACGGTTTAGTAAATCGATATTAACGTATCCTTTCATCCATGTAACATCTACGTATTCACATTATTCCTATTTCACGAGCATCCAGTCCAGCAGCCTCCCGTTTTAAAAAAAGTATAATAGTCTCGTTCTAATAATAATGATATGCCACACACTCAAAATCCTTCGCATGCAAATCAGATCGATAACGCATAGTATTGATCGATGCTGCTGGACGCAGACTTTTACTGCATCTCATCTCATGCAACGGGATTTAACAGTATTATCCTGGTCAAGTAAATCCTTTCTCAATACCCTTGCTCTGTACATATATTTTAGTAACTTTTAGTTTTTAGCACCATTCAAAATGACAAAACCGAATACTAAAACCGAATGCTACGTATTTACAACACATTATCACATTTTATAGCAATACCAAAACTACATATTTCATCAAAACCGCATCACAAACTCATACGAACAATTGACAAAAAAAAAATCACCTCCAAAAAGTAACAAAAAAAACAATCCAATACGAACAAAATAGTATAAATCCCAAAAAAGCCGGATGGACACGCCGCACGCAAAGACAATATTAAGATCATGTCGCTCTATCCAACTATTCGTGATCAGTCACATCAATCCCCCACACAGAATTAAATATACTTACTTCTCCACAAAGTCACAGGTCCCTCGCTGTTCCCGTTGAGTACCATTTTTATTAGCGTGTTTGCATCGTATTTATTTTTGGGAAATGTGTTGTATTGTCATGTTCTCTTTTGTGTTTCTCTGGATGGGTTTGCGTGATGGAAGTGATTAAATGCTTTTTGCTGGAGGGGATAAGTTTTTAGAGTGGGGATGGGATGGAGGGGGAGACAAATGGTTAGATTTGTGTGTGTTTTGAGTATTATGTGGAGGTAGTAGCGCTTGTTGTACGCATATGGGACGATTCTGTTTGATAATGACAGGGATGACAATGATATTAATGAAATGATTTTGTAAATTGTGTGTTTTATGTGGGGATTGTTAGATTTTTAGATTTCATGATTAGTGTAAAGTAGATGAAAAGTTGTGAAAATAGCGAATATTAATACCAAATCATTAAAATCCCCAACATTTTTAATCACAATTTCGCTAATTTCACGACGTCCTAATCCAAGTCACCGACTAAAAACAACAACAAAAAGTTAGCCATACTTCTACTCTCATAGCTTGACTTGAAATGAGAAAATAAATGCTTTCATCCCCATAATCCAAGCAGAGAGGCCTTATCATCGCAATTTGTACATTAAATAATCAAGCTGCAGCGGATCGCTCTTGAATTGGTGGATAAAATTCCATTGTTTACATATATGTGCAGCAATTAATTACTGGATTACAGTATTTGTTTGAATATTAACTACGCGTACCAACGAAATCTTCTGTGTCCTAGGTTTCCAAGTAGAAGTATCAAAAAAGCATGTAAAACATCCTCATTTAAAAACCTCGTAAACAAGCTAAAAAGCAACAATCACATCACTTCTTATCACCCCGCTTGAGATTCACCTTTCACTCCGCATTTTCTCCGACTTAAATCGCGTTGAGAGAAAAAGTTTTTTACAACCTGCACGTACATCCATTCGCGTATTTTTATTACTGTTTTTTTCCTTCCCTGGGACAATAAGAGACAATTCGTGATGAGCTGAGAGACAAGATGTTTTTGGGGGAGGGAGGAAGTCCTTGTCGTTCTTGTTTTTCTTCCCTTTTTCTCTCTCTTCCCATCTCGTTGTCTTCTCATTTCTACCCGGTCTCTATTTTTTTCTCTCCGTATTTTTTTTATACTCGTCTTGTCAAGATGATTTCACTCAAGTTCTCCCACTTTTCTCTCTCTCTCCCTTTTATACAAACAAGAGAAACGATAAGGAAGAGAGAAAAAAAGCGTCTCAGAATGTCCCGGGTGGGTTTTGTGTTTTTGTATTCATGTTTTTTTCTTTCTATCTATAATTTATTGTGGGGGAAGGAGATGTTGAGATTTTTTTGTTTGCTTGTTTTATTCATTTTTTTTGGGAATGAATTTCTCTGGAGAAATGCATATTGGAGTAGTGTGTTTTTTTGCGCGTTTTTATAAGTACATGATAGTGTGATGGTGTGATACGATACGATGTACTGTTAAAACAACGAAATAAGCTACTCTAAATTTCCGTATTATTATAACTTTACTCTTAACATCAAAATAATAATGAAAACTACATTTCCTTACCCATCTTACTTTCAAGGATTGAAATTGAGTGTGAGTGAGTGACTGAGAAAAGAATCACAAAAAAAAATCTCTCCCGTTTCTCCAGAGAACGCATTAGAAGTGAATTGTCTAGTAAAAAATGTAACTTCTTTTAAAATAAATACATTTTTGATGATGGATTTGATTTGATGGTCTGTTATTTTTCGGTAAGTTTGACATAGTTTATTGTACTTTTTCTTATTTTTCATATGTATTCTGTTTATTTTGAATGGACCGTATAAGAACACTAACTTATCCATATCTGTCAACGTTAACATAAAAATAGCTCAATTTAAATCTGTATCCATCAAGCCAACGTATATCGTTGTTGAAAGTTATGATACGGACGTAATTTAAAATGGAGAGTTATTTATTCTCTCTGGAGGAAACGGGACAGGTCAGACACATTTTTTTTCTCTCATAAAAGCAAGTAAAGTTTCAGTGGAAATCACACAAAAACTGAAGAGAATTCAGAAAAAAACTTACGACAACGAGAGACACGAGACTCATTCCCCCTTCTTGTCCAGATAGATACGAACCGAGATGAGCTATTACGGCTAATCAATCATGTTGTATCACGGGAATATGAATGCTCTTATCTCCATTTTTTTTTCTTGAGAATTAATGAGACTGTTTTGTGTGTGTGTGGGTGAATAATAGATGAGAGAATCTTATTGTGTAGATGGAGTATTACGCAACGCAGAATATTATAGAAAATGCGCGCATGTATCTATGATAAAGAGAAAAAAAATGAAAAAGAGACAGAAACGAATAGTTGGACAATGGGTATGACGGAAGAGACATCATAATTTAGAAGTAATAAATGTGCGTAAAAGGATTTTTTGGAGAGTCATTTCCATATCATTTTGTAAGATGGATTGTGTCACGGTTGATGGGTAGGAGAATGAGATGGACGCATTATACGAAGGGTAAAATGAACGAGTATACGCGTGTACGTTAATCGTTTCGGTTCATTGCGCGTTTTGGAGAGTGGTTGCGGTTGGATTTTTTTTGATTAACATGTCATGTTATACCATGCTGCTGGATTATTTTTTAAACTTATCGATTTTAGTTTCTGCAACAATTCCGCAACAACTTTACCCTAATGACCCAAATCTTTTTCTGCACTCTATTATCTCATTTCCCCCTTCGTATTTGCGTGTATGAAAATGCGAGAAGAACCTTTCATAAATCCCTCCACACATAACTCATCATCATCCCTAAAACAAAATCCTCCCCCGTTATAACTACAAAAAAAAGGGAAAAACAGGGGTGAAAACATTTTCTTTCTCTCCTACTATCTATCCACAACACAACACAAACGTAAGAACACAACCGAAAAAGAGAAAATATCCGGAAAAAAATCCCCCCTTGCTTCCACCTCTCTCAAGGGAAATACACACACGAAAATTCCCCCAAAAGAAAGAGAAAATTTCCTCATACATCAAAATTCATTGGGCTTCGAATTCCCTTGAAATATACGATCCCCAACACACCTTCAAATAACATCCCCTGTCAATGTTGATAATAATAACAATAACACGGTGGCTATGTCTCTTGATACTTTTGCTACTTTCGTGTGACGCAAGATCACGTACGCGTTATATATCATTAAACATATTTTTTTGTCTCTTTTTCTTGATACTTCAATATCTCCTCCCGGTCAAGAAGTGGTCGTAAAAGTCATGTGTATATTAATAATATTAATGGTGAGATGCGTCTGGTCTGGTCACTTGAGGGAAGAACGAGATAGTGGAGTAACTTGACTTCCGAGTTTATGTTATTATTGGAGAAAATATGAGTGTTATTTATACGGTTATTTTACTGTATTCGGAACACGGATAAATGCGTTACGAATTATTTATTTTCGGGGGAAATGGGAGAAGAGAAAGTGAGCAGTACGGTTTCTACGTATTCGATATATGGTTTCAAATGAAAGTCGTAATGTCAAGGGTTCGAAATGATTCATGGGTGTTCTGTGTCGCTGGATTTCTTTATTTTTATACGTGTTTTCTTAACGTTTGGTTTATATTTTTAGTAAATTAACTTTATTAAGGGCTACGAGAGCAAAACGTACAGGTAAGTTGATAAAAAAAATACGGACAATAAAACAGAACAATTATCCCGACAATCCTTCACCAGATCGAGAAAACTGTAAAAACAAAAAGAATTTAACATTAAAACAACCACATCAACACACAAGCAATACAAAAATGATCTAAATCTCAATAAATCCCAATAAACACATTTAACAATCCAGTCCACCGTTTCCAAAAAAAAATCAAGAAAATCCATCTCCAGGATAGTAATATGCCCCATCACACATCCACGATCCATATCAACTTCCAGCAATAACGTGACAAGTCACTGTCATCATAAAAAAAACGACACGATTCCCACCAACTAAAAAAATACTCATCCGCATAATTAACTAGTAAAATTATATCTGAGAATACGATTATGATGATACGATTCCTCTCAACATTATCATTGTTACAACAGAAAAAGACGAACGAAAAAATTTCTCCCTTTCCAATCTCCAAAATACCGTCTCCTTATCCCCATCTACCATTCATAACTTTTTATTATTATTACACCAAACCACCTACCGTATAAATTTTTGTCTCCTCCTGTAAAAAAAAAGAGAGAAGCCAAGCTACTTAGAAGAGTATCGTAAAAAAATATAACCTGATCATCTCTACTTCAATAACAGTAAGTAAAAAACGACAGCACGACACGACGACGACAAAATTTAAAAACGAACTCATCTCTCCGTCATCATTATCGCATCAATACGGAAACAAGGTAGTGATTTTAAAAATTATTCTCCTTAAGATCCTCAAATACCCTGACGCTTACATCTGAAACAGGTAGGAAGAAAAATCAAGCCCAATACGGTCCGCTAACCCGTAACAATAAAGATAAGAATACACTCATAATGACGAATAATAATAAAAAAGCAGAGCAAAAACCAAAAAACTATATATATGCAAGAAGAAGACCAGACCACTCCACTTCTCTCATCACCATAATACAACAACTTCCCCAATATCCCAACTCTCCAACAATCAAATCACCAAAAGAAAAAATGACTCTTCAAAAAACAGCCCCATTGTTAAACGAAAAACCGTCTCCTTCTCCATTTTTTATCCACATCTCTCCCCTGTCAATAAAAACGCATCACAAAAAAATAAAATCAGACCAACATCACATCCAAACACGACACCACAAAATTATTCATCAAAAAAAATCTCCCCGTTTTTCATATCGACGATGAGCTGAAGAATAAGCATAAGAACCCCGACAAGAAACATTCGGCTCCGGACCAACTTCATTATAATATTTGTCAGGAAGAGTTTATTCAGAAGATACGGAATCTTTATTTTATGCATCGGCACGCCTTCTCCTAACTCCGATACATGAATCAAGTCACTCACGGTCTGTCTCCATTCGATCGCTACAATATCGTCTCATCACATTGTCAAACCTTTCTGAATACTCTTTTCTTTCGATTTTAAATTGGCTGACAAGAATGCCATCAAACGGCTTGTTTTTTATCACTATCCGAACGCTTGTCATATCTTCGTATCCCAATATTACTACCAAACAACGAGCCCATAACCCTTTCCCCATCTCAAGTAATAAGACGAAAATATAAAACGACTCCCTCGGGTCCTATTCATCCCATTTCGAAATTTGAATATATGCAAATACGAAATACCACTGGTCATCCTTCCAATTCAAACCCCTTTTCTCACATGCTAAATAAATCCAACTAAAAAAAACGCAACCAACCAAATCAACATAAAAAAATACAAAGTCCAGCAAACCATCCATCTCCCTCCTTATCCCATTCCCCTCCCCCCAACATACATTACCTAATTGACTAACATCATCATGATCCCATAAAAACACATTCCCCCTAAAAAAACGAAGAAATGTTAACAAAACTCCGAAAACGGACAGCCCTTTACAATATTCTTACTACTCCCGATACATTCCCAAACAAAACGACCCGCTTGGGCACCATTCCCCCCACTTATAATACCGAAAATGGATTATTATTACGATCCTCTTGGCTCGAATATTATCATCATCATGAAGACAAAGTAGAAGTGGATACGAACGTAACATAAATCTTTCCGTCTCGTGTTTTTACGAAATTGGGGAAATTCATAATAAAAAATAACCAGATAGATAAGTGAAATTGACCAGAAATTAGTTTATGACCGTACCCGTTATTATTAAATTATTATTATATCGAAACGGATTAGGGGAAAACGACAAATACATTATTTGACTTTATTTTTTATCACAAAAATAACTTGACTTTCCCGTAAAAAACTTCCCCAAAATTGAATCATTCCAACAATTCACTCAATCCAACAAATAAAAAATACGCTTAAAAAAAACCCAAACAAAGCCACATCATTACCCAAAAAATCCAACAATAACCCAAATTTCACACCCCCGCATGACGTCCCTTTTGTTAAATGTCACTCCTGCTCACTTCTTCAGCATCTTCTATAAAATATATCATCCATCATCCAACCCTTTAAAAAAACACTCCCTTACCGGTCTTACCTTCTCAAATTCCTAAACAAAAAAGATTCTAAAAACCAGCGCACGCCAAAAAAAACCTACTACCAAGAAGTTCCTTCCACTCATCCCAATCCAGTCCCATCGTGTGCCCCCATTAACCACGCAGCATCCTCAAAAAAAAGAACGACACATTTCAATTGTCAAGATAAAAAGACTTAAATATCCGTATAAACAGCATGAACAAACTCAAAAATCCCTATTGTCCGCTCACCAAAGAAAAGATCAGTCAGCTTGTCGTCACGCTTATTACAGAAATATGATATAATTTATAATTTCCCCGTGTGATCCCTTTTCTCGACAATCACATGAATAAAAATACATAAAAATCCGTTTAAAAATGTTTTAAAAAAATATCATTTTCTCCAGCCACATTCACATAAGAAATAAAAACGCTCCATCCTCCACACAAAAACCGCACCAGGCGGTCAAACAATAACCCCTTTCCATACGCAATCCGAATCCCTAATTCAAATCCAAAAAAACCAAGTATACGCGATTGAAACGAAAGAAAGAGACTTTCTTAAACACAGACAAAAACCGACCCCATACGACTAACAACTACCATATACCCAATTGTTCTTCTCTGACCATCTCCATTTGTCGGCATCATCCAGCATATGACTTGTGACGTTCCTCCTGTTATCCATGTGACTCTCCAGGACGACTCTCAGGGGACTATATAGCCCATGTCTCTCTCCTCCTCAGGCACCAAAAAAAATATCATTCTCGTCCCGCGTCTCTCTGTTCTTCCTCCAGAATCCCAATCTAAATAAATGTCCAGGGCGAAAAGAAAATACGTTCCTTGACTCTTCCCTCACCCCCAACAGCGATCCGAATACGAAAAAAACTGTTTTATTAATGAGCTCCGTAAAAACAGCCTATCAAATATGGATATTTAAAGGGGCATCTGATCATATCCCTTATTATTACTCTCCATCGTCCTCCTTCTCAAAAATATACACAAGACCGCTGCACTGAGAAATCATAATGATATTCCCACATAAAAACTTGTCCCAACCGAAATCTCTCCTACATACATTACTCCACGCTGTTTACGAAATATTCATAACTTTTCTCTACTGCGGTGTAGTGGAAATGGAGAGAAATGGTAATACTGACTTTTAACGACACTGCTGGAGGTTTAATATCGTGTCCCTTTCATAACTGGAAGTTTTCATGCGCGTTTTTATCATGCTGATAATAAGATTCTGGAATTGGAAGATGGGTAGAGAATCGAAACGGGTTACACAAAAAGGGGGAAAAATATCATCGTGATGGTCATCGTTATCATCATCCTTAAACAGCTTCCTTGTCGTGATAATAGTAAAATGCGATGATGATGATGGTCCTATTTAAAATAGTAGCGTGAACGAAAACGTGTCGCTGATGTCGTGATTATTTGTTATTGTCGTTATTTAGAGATTTAACGTGTTGAGGTGTTTGGTAGAGATTTTTATCGTTATTGTTATGATGTCGTTTCTTGTGTCGTTGGTTGTTTTTTAGATTTGGATCTTTTTGTCGCTGGGTTTTGGATTTAGTGTTTGTCGTCACGTGGGGGTTTGAGGGTGGGTGGTTTTGGATGGATTTTTGAGTATGTGATTTGGAGAAGTTGTTGACAATCGACATTGTCGTGATAGGCTACTGGAATTTTGTTAAAACTTGTCGCTGTGTGAGATCATGATGGGGGTAGTTTTAGATTCAGGGACATGTAGCAATTTGTTTTTATTTTATGCTACTGGAATATATGGGGGTCGTTTTGTCGTGTGAAAATAATTTTTTTAGGATTATTTTTGGGAGGAATGTGAGCGGGAGTTTTTTCTTCGTTATTGTCACGTAGCTGAAGTATCATGTATTTGGTGATTTGTCTGTCTGTCTGAATGTTATGCACTGTCAACTGCTCGCATAATTGTAGTCTCAATACGTTTCGACTGGAATTGATTCGGGCTCATCAATTTATTACGAATATAGTATCAAACCAGGAATACTAAAATACCTGCTAATTCTTATTAACACTGCGTTACTTACTTTAGCTACGATATTATGTTCATTATCGAATTGGAATGTGGAACAGCTTAATATTGAAGACTAATATCCAAAAACCGTTAGGAATGCACAGGTGTATCGATAATAATACATTTCTCTCCCAAATTACCATAAAAAATACAAAAAATACTGACCATCTCTCCCTACCTGTTCAAATCACTACATAGCCCCTTAAAAAATATCATCTCACAAAAACGACATCCATCCCCCTCCATCACAATAATAATAGTAATCACACGTAAAAAAATATATATATCATATCATTTCCAAGAACTACACAAACTACCCAATTCCTCCTTGTCATCATGCATCCCTTCGCTCCCTAATGTCACTTGCTCCATCCCCAATTGTCCATCCTTTTTTTACAATTTAAGAAAAAAATCCAATTTACTCACTCCCCACGACTTACAAGATCATTTTCCAGAAAAATGAAGAACATGAGAATCAATACGGGTCATTTTAACTAAATTACACCTCATCGTAATAATGTCTCCTGATGAGATACGTTTTCCATACTCCAGTGTCCTCACAACATCTTCAAAATAATAATAATCAACCGCCTTGTCCCCCCCAATCGTCCCTTTCCCCCCACATCTCACGATGACAGGTATACAATTCAAAAAGACCCCGAAAAACCTTCCAAGAACACAAAAGAAACGGTCCCAAAAAAAATCTCATCAAAAATGGATCTAAGAAATAATATCCCATTCCCCAACAAAAGCATCACGAACACCGACACAAGCACACCAGGGCTCTCGTTTTTTGGTGACGAAGAGAAAGGCGGACGACAGAATGGATGATGAGCACTACGATGATGACAAGAAGTATAAACGATTTCTACGAACAATAGAAAAGCGTAATAATGATGCGGTGGTGATGATAGTTAATGAACGTGTATTGAACAATGGGAAAATTGACTTTTGATGATGATGAGGACGAGGACAATAAGTATATAGGGGCTGGAGGAGAGTTCGTTCGTAGAAATTCCAGGAGATACTCGATCCGTTGTTGTCAACCTGAAAATACGGACGCATCCACTTCCATCCACAAAAAAAAACATCAAAACACCAAACTGTCCACGCTCCCATACTTATAAAATGACTAGCTCCTGATCAACCATGTCATTATCATACACACACAGGCAGAAAACGTGCGACGCGATACGATACGATGCAGCAAAAAAAGGAAAGACAAGCAGGAGCGATTATAATATGAGGTAATTTATGTACGTGATAAGTTTGGGATTGAAGGGGGAAGAAATGGGGTATGTGGAAATTAATGTAATGGCTTGTCTCTCTTGTCACACGATCGATCGAGAGATGCGAAAAAAGGTAAGTGCTGTAAAAAACCAAGACGTTCGGTACGCAATGTCATGCATAAAAAAAACAAATCTAACGTTAACGAAAATGTTCTCATCACCATCCTCCAAATTTACCGGCACAATTACACATTTTTTCTCCAAAAGAACCAAAAAAAAGGAAAATAAAGATTGACGCGTGTGCCCGTACCTTCACTTTCCAAGTCGTCCTCCCCGAAAAATACGACGGCACAACTACTCCCAAAAAAAAATACCCATCATTCCCCGCTGAGACTAATTACGCAGTGGTCAATCCAAAAAAAAGCACACCGATCATCACAACAAAGCACATTGTAAAAGAAGGAAGAACATAACAGAAAAAGGTCGTTTCTTCACGATTTTTAAAAGGGACGAACAGAGATAGTTGACCATTTTCCCCCCTCTTACTCAACAAGAAAAATCAATTGTCCCATTCTCTCCCCCCCCCCGACAAATAGGTTAACAAAAGAAGAACCCGAGAGTAAATGATCTTTTATGTCGTTTTCTCTCTCCCTTTTCCTCCCATCCGACATGCCGACTCCCTAAAAATAGATGAATACGGAGGGAAATGGTAAAAGTAAAAACATTTACAAAGAATTCTTTTACTCTTCCAAAAAAAACCGACACGATTTCATCATCCTTCCACGAAATTGATTGATGATCCCTTTTTTTAAATCACCTAAGAGTTAAGTACTACATGACAATAAAAACAGAAAAATGAGCCCTAATGGATCCTATCAAGAATCAGCAACACATCAATCCAGCACGAGCTGACGACAAATATACTTAAATCATCACAAATCCAAATATATCAAAACAACCAAAAAAATTAGTCACTCAAACATAAACAAACTCATTACTCATTCGAAAAGATCAATTGCATAACAAAATATCGTTATAAAGGTTTTGATATTGATACTCTGATTGATACGTTTTGTATGCATTTATACGATGACACGACATTCCCGTTTCCCTTAAAACATGCCACACACATCCAACACAAAAACGTATCAATCCAACAAAACACAAAAAAAAATTTAAAAATACAAAATTCATGCAACTCATCGCGTTCAATCATACACAACCCATTAGACATGGAAAATATATAACAGAATTCTTAATGGTTTTGCTCAGTGTGCCATGGAA